>JAQFYC010000246.1:0-68976 GCA_034694165.1 Tomocerus mixtus
TGTGAGTATAAATGTAAGCAGAAAGTAAATATTTATTGTATGGTGACAAGAAAGTTGAAATAAATGATATTCACGGTGTAAATACCCCTATTGGGGAAACCGTGAATTACTGATATAATATAATAATATAGACATTATTATATTATCACTAATTATAGAGGTAGGAGGTAGTATACTCAAATGTATACTACATGGCTATCTAATAAATATTCTATCCTGACAAACTACAAAGTGTTATGTGCTAACTCTAACTGCAATATAGCTAATTGTAAGTGCGTCCATTAAATCTGCATTTTCTGCATACCAGGAAAACACATTAGAGCCTCCTTCAAATTGTAGGCTTGGTTTATATTCACTCTAAACACCCAACGTACACGGACCGGCTATTGAATTGCGAATGACCCTCATTAACTATTTTTACAGTGCTTACATGCTGCAATAACTGTCACTGTTCTACGTAATTATTGCAAACTGTTTAGGCAATAATAGATACTATGTTGTTTATCGAATCGCAGGCAGGAGTAAAGAAAACTTTACGTAAATGACCTTAACAATTATATCCCGGTTAAATAGCTAATTTTCATGCTGGTCAATGCAGAGAACATCTAAACTAGAATATTAACAGGCAAACCACATAGAATATGCAAATCTTTCATAAATGCAACATAAATTTGAACAACCTAATTTATAATTTCATTTTATTTAGAATTAACGAGTTCGCAAATAATTTGTCGGAGTATGGCAAAATCATTAAAATGCGTAAAATTGCATTTTAAGTGTCAAAATAGCAATTCGCATCTCTGGTATGATAATACTATTTCTCTTGTCTTTGAACTAATATATTTCATTGAGGTACTAAATGAAATGAAACTGAAAATTCAGATTGAATATTTGCTTACCGGTTTAGTATAATCCAACTCAAGATGGTTAAAACAGGCACAAATTAATTACAGTTATGTATTTGCATGGAACTTTGCTAAATATTTGCATGTGTAGAATTGTAGTGTATATTTATATCTTTATGATTTCACTATCCACTCATTCGCGAATATTAAATTGGCATAAAATATTTAGTGATAGACAATAACACTTTTCTTTAGCATACACAATGAGACAATTTTCACTTTGTGCTTTTCTTGTTGTAGACTGTAGATTGAGAAAATGATATCTGCTGTCTCACTTTGATTTTCTCTATTCAGTAATGCACTTCTTCAACTGGAAAATCACTGATGTATTATAAAACGCGGGAAAATTTAATTTTATCATAAAAATCTCATCACTGAATAAATAATTCTTGGACCTATTAATTTACTGTTTTGATTGCAGCAGTTAATAAGTTTTTTCAGCAATATCAGTAGTTAAAGTGTTATTTTATTAAATACATTTATCGTCTGCCTTATTAAAATCAATATTTAAAATTCAATAGAAGTTTTTAACAGATAGTTAAAGTATTTTGCATAGAATGTGGCCAATAGGATTAAAACATTTATTTTTCAGTTTACTAGCATCAATCAACTTTCCATCTATCTTCCTTATTTATTTTTTCTTGTTCCTGTCTATTAGTCTAATGTAGATTGTAGAAAAACTACTTTTGGGTTTACTTTGTTTGTATGTGTACTATATTGTATAAACAGAAATCAGTAAATGGAGGACGAGAAACTTGTATTTGTTGTTAAAAGATGATAGCGGCTTGATTATGTGTGCCTGTACATAGAGTTTTAGATTATTCGAGTTTGGAATAAGATATTGAGTTGAGAACGAAGAAGATAAAACACTAAGGAAGAAGTAATAACACAACTTTGATGATATAACGAACTGGGCCTCGAGTGATGCAATGAAGCAATAATTGCGATTTTTTAAGTCGGCTCCACAAAAGGATATTCAACTTGCGAGCTAGTATATAAGTAAGTAAACTCGGATGTTTTCACCACCCAAACTAAACTACCAACTTTTTTGCATTTGCTAGAAGAACTCAGAATCTTGTCTATAAGTTGTAAGATAAAGTTTTGATTGCTGATTTGCTTTGCTTTTTACTTATATGAATGCAATAATGTCTGTATATTATGTTCTTTCTGTTATAGAGCTGTAAAGGTAAACTTTCGACACGCAAGTGATAACAACAAGAAAAACGCACCTGTCGGAATTTATTATTCAATTGGACTCACTATTACTATTACTATTCCTTCGCATTCGTATCCAGACTAGTAGAAAAAGTTTTTAACTGTTGCATACTACGGGGAATTTATAGGTATGTTACGTAATATATAGTATGTACGTGTATACAAAACTTCCAAATGAATTAGTTATTAAAGCCTGCTTTTCCTTTTTTAGGAGAAGCAATTCAATGTGTCTTTCAATTTCACTTGAATTGTTGGTTTTGGTTTTGTCCTGTTATCCCTTTATTTATTGGGAAGTTCTGTTGGCCCACTTTAAGATAAATCTCCTTTTAGAAATGAGATTTGCTGTTATTGCTTCTAATAGTAATTTAACAATTGTACACGCTAATGCAATTTAATAATCACTTTTCAGAAAGATAACACTAGAAAAAGTCATCTATATAATTAATTACTGTTTTGATTGCAAAAGTTGATGTAGTTTATTTTATTTTGGGATTACGCTTGCGACTTGGTGTCGAAAATGTGGCTCAGATGCACATAAAAGTATACATTTAGAAGGAAAGCAGGTTTTTGTTTGAGTGCTTCCACAGCAATGGCTTGGTTTTGGTTCTCCAGGCCAGGCCAGACCAGTAATGCAAAAATTTGCACAAGTGAAAACCACAGGCTAGGTTGAAATTTTACGACAGCAGTAAAACCAAATTGGCTCTTGAAAAGTTTTCCACTTATGTTTAGTTATGTCGTGTTATGCTATAAGTGGAGCAGTTGAGCAGTTATATTGTATTGTACATGCATTTGCTATTTCATGTAGAATGTAGAGTACAAGTACAGTACACGAGGAACTTGCAAAAGCAAAACAGAGCAGGGACACAACTAACACAACAAAGTGAAGAACAGTCAAGTCAAGTCAAGCTTACAATAACAAACAGTTGTATATCAGCAGTAATAGTTGAAACGTTGAAAGAACCACAACTTTTCTCCAGTTTTCACGATTGCAGTTCTCAGATACTTATGGGCACAAAAGCCGGCTTGGCTATTTAATAGTATTGTGTACTCAACAGTTATTTATGACTCAAATGAGGTAGTTTATTTTCTAAGTTTTACACGAAATTAGCTTCCTCCGACAACTTTATCTAAGAAATCCTGGATTGAGTTTTTCGACTTCCTTTCAAACTCGGACAAATAAGACATAGATGTAATTTCGTGTTTCCTAAGGCTGTTGACACAACTTTTTATGTAATTACCAATAGGTAATTTAAACTATGTAATGTAATGTAGTTATAGATTGATAACTATTTTATTCTTATAGCTTATTACTGCATAATTCACATAAATCCCCGTAAGTAGTACGATAGTAGTCTGTAGAACACGACAATAGTATTAGGAATAGCAACCTTTTATATATCGTGACTTGCTTTCGTTTGATTTGGTTTCAGATTTTGATGAATATAGCAACTTTTGGTTTTCCTGCACTATGAATTCTCACGGTATGGTTATGGTCACGTCAATCCAATGCAATCCAATCCAAGGTAATGTAATGTAAGAATGTACTTCACTTTGGTTGCTTTACTATGTTTAACTATTACTTTGTTTATGTAATGTATTATCTCTTAAACCGTCCTCTATGAAGATGATGTAGTGTTTTATGTATTGATAGCTATTTAGATGCTATTATAATAGAGATATATTACATAGTTTGCTTTTGGTTTCAGTAATGCAGTAATACAATGCGCAATAAAGATATCAAGGGTCAGATGATGAGCTGTTTTAACTTTAACTCGATACTTTTACGTTATGATTACAACAATACAAGCCCGAAGCACAGAATTCAAGACTGGAATGGGTTCTCAGTTCACATGAAAACACAACCGGCACAACATCCAGACCAGTCAGTCCAGGCCAGTAAGTAATATTGTATGTATATGTATAACACTGAGTACAAAGGTTAGTCCCAACCTCAACCCAAGTTAAGATAAACAGAAACACCTTCCAAAGCTATGCTTTGTTATGTGGTCTGGTTTTGTTTGGTCAGCTCTTTGTATCTATTCTTTCTTTATAATAATCCATTGACGAGGAGAGACTGAAAGACTCACTCAGAAAACACAGTTCTAATGTGACTTTGTTTGTTTTAATGTACTCTATAAGTAATTATAATGCTTGCTAAGGAAAATATTATCCTTGTGCAAACAATGTTCTTTATATGAATAAAATGCAGATTGCAAAAAGAGATGATCTTCGCTTAGCACTTAGCTTAGCTTAGCTTACGCTGCACTTGCTTTGCTTTGGTAAACAAGACGAACGAGCAGAGCACGGAGAAGTCAGGGAAGAGAGTGTGTGTAACGCTGTGCACCCCACGACCGCTTTGAAGCAACTGAGTCAAATGGCATGTGTTGTTCTGCCGCGAGCAGAAATTCACTGTTTCTCCGCCCGTTTTCTCTCCGCATAGGATAGGAAACATTGGTTGTTGCCCCTATCTGTGGCCGATGCTTTATTCTCTCGCTTCTTTCGCGTATGTGTGCAAAAATCCTTTCTTGCTACAGTACATACTTCGCTACTACTCTGTACCAAACCAAATGACAAGAGAACTGGTTAATATAATATGCATTCACTCTAACAAAATTACTTACTTACACATACTTACTTATTATATCATCTAACAAGAGTGAGAGTTGTGTGCTATTATGATGGGATGTAAGTAAGTAGTGTGAAAGGAATTAAGGGAATAAAACTATTGCCTTATAATCAAGACTCCTAATGTACTAAGTAAACACTTCATTTTCTTTCGGCATATTTGCAATTTGCTTGCCTCAATTTTCTCATGCGCCCGCTTCCTTGGCTTCTGTGGTGTGGTATGGTGGGCTGAAATATCTTGTGCTCTGCAAATAAATTATTGCTTTCCTATGCCTTCTATAGAATTGTGGACCGGACTGGAATGTACAAGAAGATAATGTTGATGTTGATACCCAAAGTTTCATCAGTTGGCTTTGGTTTTGGCTGGCTAGGCTTATTTACTATGCTATGTTCCCTGGCTGGCTTGTGTTCCTCATCTGACTTGACTGGACTACAATACTTATGTGTTTGTATTCAACTTTAGGCTCAATTCTACAATCTGTATCTATGTATATAATGTTGAGTTGAGTTGAGTTCAAAGAATGAAAATGCAATTCCCTATCACCCATTAATAATACTAAAATAGGGCAACATCCTTATATTGCAAACTTTTATTGTTTCCTGAATCTCAGCGGAGAAATATTGCTTTCCTACTGGAAGAATGTGAATGGAAACATATTTTCTGTTTATTAGCAGTTGTCTCATTGTAAAGCATCTCACTTGGAAATATATGGATCATTATATTATACTTTGGATTTTTCTTCTTATCTCTCCTCTTTGTTCCTGTTTATTTATTTGACTAAGGAAATGATGAGCAAAGCAACATTTTTATTCAGCTTTTAATCGCTTGCAATACATTTATTTTATGGAAAAATGAGTACACAAAATACACATCCTAACTCTACCTTCAACATATTAAGGCGGAGTACATCCATGATCTTGTTGTCGACAAGACACGATAATATTCTACTATAAGCTACTTTATAAATAGTACTGGCTTTGTACACATCCTGTATCTTGCAATGTAGCAATAAAATTACGTATATATTTACTAGTGTAAAGATCTTATCCAATCTGTAAACAGCAAAGCAGCCAAAATCGTTTGTAATATCTACTACATATATAATATGTTTAACCAACCCAAGATAATAACATTTTAAATATAGAACACAGCACAACACACGCTAAATTAACATTTTACGTCCTTCGGCTAATATGAATTTGAATAGTTTTTTCAATGCAAAATTAGATTTACAAAATTGCCAGTTAGTTACGGGGGGAAAGTAGAGGTTGCAATTTGCAATGAATATTTTTGATTAATCGTGCTAAGATTTACAATCCTATAAATTATGTGTAAAGCATCCAACGCATGAATTCATATAGATTGCTAATTTTATTTATTCATTTATTTACTAAGGTAAGTATTCCTACTTACCTACAATAATAGTATTATGTTATATGTATGTAAATGTAGTTTATGTAATGTAACTGATTAATTTTACCGTGAACCAAAGAAGGATTGGTTGTCATGCAATTTTTCCATTTAATTGATTCATTCATTTAAATGTGAATGTATGTACTATAATGTATGTGTGTGTACATACGTATCACGTACGCAGTTCTTACAAGTCTTTACATACTAAACGTCATAATCATACTTAGGATTATATCGCGTACCTATCTGCAACCTTTCCATTTCTACTCGTTAGTTACTACACTTACATCACAATAAGCCAAATTATGTACATTTTTGTGTAGGTAACTAATTTCTGTCCCTGTAGAATCAACTTCTTGCTGTATACATTAATATGTTAAAACGAGGTAAATACAACTAATAACTCACCGAGGGCTGACAAATTTCAAATTATATTGCCTTTTTTGAAGTTTAATTTAAAAGTCATGTTACAGTGTGTTCACAATCATAATTGTAATATACATTAATGTGTTTACATACCCATACTTATGAGTTAATTTCGTTGCATCATGCAATTAAATCGAATTTGTCATTTTGTAAACTATTTTTAAATGATTAGTTAATTTACTTTTATGAGCTATTCGTAAATGTAGCAAGGCCTATGGACAACATGCATAGCTTTAGGATAGAATATAAACTTTCAAAGTTTTACTATCTATCGTTGATATTTGTAGTTGAACTTGAGCACGTTATGCTAATGCTAATAGGGACGCTTGCCTTTATTGTTTATGAAAATATTACTTTATATACATAATTCTGTGCTTTTTGTAATCCAGTATCATTATTTTTATGGGATGTACCATACTCTTCTTCCATTTCAATACTATACGCACCCAAAATAAGAACTTATAAGAAAAAGCGAAAAATTACTTATCAAATTACTAGTGTATACATAGAAGCGCATTAAAGTACATACATATATTTACTTATATGCTGTTGAAAGCGCGGCATAGTATAACTAATCTTAACCTATGTTTGATTGTGTCTTTTTAATGTTATTTTATGAATATGACTTTGTCTTTTAGAATTACTTGTATACGTGTACATGAGTAAGTATCATATCCTATTTATTTGAATACTCATGTTAATATGGGGGCTACGTGACTGAAACCAGGTAGACTTCCTAGATTTAAGAATGTAAGATTTATGTATGTCCTATTTGTAAGTGCATATGTTTGACAAAGTGACTAATCCTAGGTTTAATCTCATGTGTATTTTAATTACCAATATGTGTAAACCATGATGAATGTATTGTTTGATGTAATGTTATGCTAATATGTGGCGAACGTGATGTTAGTCGCGTCGTCTTATTATGTGTACTATGTACTATGTAAACAATGGAAAAGTACTGTGTCCTTTGTTAGACTTAAGCTTTATGTGATATATTTTGTTAGTAGAATACTTTATATGTATAAGATTAAGAAGTTTACCGTTATGTGAACATTATGATAATTCATGCATATATTATTTTGGAGTAACTTGTATGTATTTATGTGTGTAATGTATGTGCAAGCTTACTCAAGAATCTGGAAATGTTACTCCAGGTTTTCTTATAAATACGAGGCCATTTTGTTGTAAGCCTCAGTGATCGAAGTGATTCAGTAGAGTGATCATTTGTACGCCGTAGTGCAGTGTTGTTTAGACTTTTGGACGCTTAAATTAAAGTCCAGTAACTTATACGTAATTCTCTTTTGTCAGTAGTTGTTTTACTTTGGATTTTATTTAGCATTTGTTCTCAAGTCATTCACTCATCAGCTATATCATCTTTTCACTCATATTTCAGTCATAATTTTAACTTAGTTGTTAGTTCACAGATTTATTCACAGTCTTCAGTATTTTGAACTTTAGCTTTTTCAGGGTCAAACACATTTATTTAGGAATCTCACATTAGGCCGGGTAGGTCTTCTGGTGAATCCAACATATGCAATAGTATGCATAATATCCATAGGAAAACTTGAGAAATAAACGACATGGTTTATCTTATATAGCTTGTGTCATAAAACTACCTTAGATAATGTAATCTTCGCTTTATTTGCATTATTTCATGCCCTCTCTGCTTACCTTATCAGCATATGCGTTTTTATTGCACATAACACGAGTATCTAGTACTAATAGGTTTACTGCAAGCAAAACTAACTCACGATCAGTCCACATTATATACTTATACTAACCTAGTGTGTATAATAGGGAACCCATAGTAAGAAACTGTTTTTGGTTTCCTTAGCTTGCCATTTCCAGTCCAACTCCACGTCCAGTCCAACTTTGCAAAAGCAATGTAATGGATATGAGAAATTGCCCAATTATTCACTCTAATGGCTTGAATCTAATTAAAATGGAAATCAAGAAAAATTCTACCTTTATAAGATTGTTAAATCGTTTGGTGCGCCATTCCTTTCAACCTTTCCCATTTGATATGGTCCATTAGTTACACTTTACTTTTTATATAATATGTATGCATTGCATATGATACTCCTTTTCCTATCTGTTAATAATAGCGGTTATATAAAAAATATTTGACTCTTTTTATACATGTAATGACCCTATATGTTACAACGGAGGTCACTGCTGCTAGCCACAATGTATTAGTTACACACAGGCTAGTTTGTCTTATTTAACGAATCTACATATTTATAGATTCAATAATCTATTGTTTGTTATCGTTCTACTGTATAATTTTTGAAGGAGTTTTATTTGTATTTGTCAGTGTTAGTTTGTATTGGTATCCCTGAAGATTATGACATGCAATTTTACAACAATACAAACCAAATAGTTGAATGTTTATGCAAATATGCACAGTTGTACAATACAATTTGGAATTTTTAAAGTATTATGACTGAATCGTAAGTCAAGTTCCATTTTGCATGGTTATAGAAATGTATGTATTTATGTATATTGACTTTATTGTGTGTGTGTGTAGGTACCTATTATGTGTTTGTGTTCCTGAATAATTCATTCAATTCAACTATTCAACTATAGGTAATATAAGACTGTGCTAGCATTATACTGGTCTGGTATTGTAGTAATGGTTCTATTAGACAGAATGGGAAAGAGTTGAGTTGAGTCAATTCAAGAGCCAGTTTTCCATGCAGTCAAACAAAATTCAAGTATTCTTTTTTTACTTTGGTTCTCTGACTGTGTGTTATGCAAAGTGTATTACCAATGTTCTCATTTGCTGTGCTGGCTCGGAGTAGAATACGTCTCCTGGGGTGCATCGTAGATGTTCCCCATATGTCCATACATGAATTGGGCTGAGGCTTCACTTGCCGTTTTATTTTATTTTATGACTCTCTCTACACATGATAAAAAAATCCACGCAAATATTATGACTGCCCGTGGCGTGCACTGCTCTTCAATGCTTCGGTTTGACTCTGACTCTGACTTCACGTTACTTGCTCTTGTCTCTCTGTTTGCAGTTAAGCGTTGAACGTATATCATCATCTGTGTACTTTATACGTGCTCTTCATCTCTGCATAAAATAAAGTATTATAAAGAAGACAAATATGGGAAAGCCTTTTCCATTCTATTTTATTCTAGCCTCTATGTACCAATGCATCTCGCCAGTGCAATTTCTCATCTCTTTCCAAAACTCTTGCTCTTCTCAGGCTCTCTTCTCATCTCGTGCACAGATATTTCAGTTCAGAGCAAGCCAGGCCAGTCAATCCACTACTAGGTACTCTAGGTACCTACTATCTACATGGTCTGCTATGAAAAGGCATGGCAAAGCAATGAATTCTCTCTTAAACTCAAAACTGAAGTTAGGTAGGTACTTATATTGTTATATTGCATACACGACGATCTATATTACTTACCAGAATATTAGGTAACACATATACATAACTTATTAGATAACAAATCCAAAAAGAGCACTAAAATGAAGTTAGGTTACTCACAATCGCAGAATATTGCAAGATGAGGCGACCATATAACTATTAGAGTAGGAAACCAAACGCAAACTGAACTGACCCTTTTATTTTAGTTTTACTTTTCTCTAAACCATAAAATAAAATGAAGTAAATCCACCTAAAGCCACAGTAAGGCCAGAGCAGCCCATGCCAGAGACTCCCATGTGACGTTAACTTAAGCGTTATGTTATGTCCAATAATGTGTAGTTATAGTTATGATACGATGTAAGCACTGGGACGTGTGCAAAAAATTTAACTCATGTGCATCTACTACTGTACATGAAATCTTAGCTTGGCTCTTACCAAATAGCTAGCTGTACTGTACCAAAATTTCGCTTTAGGTTATATACCTACATAGTAAGTATATTATGTCGTGTTGTGTATTTACTTTAAGTGTAATGTCAGTAGACAATGATTATTCGTAGAACATAACTTTAGATGTAACTGGCCTTAATAATTTTTAGGTACTATAAAAGTAGCGATACACCAATAACAGACTCCTTGTAAATGCATTGAATCAATTTAAATGAGACATTTTAGTGCGGTCACTATTCCTCCACTACTTATCTTAACACAGGGACTTTGGTATTATGACATGGACTGGACTGGACAGTATAATATTACATTCTTCAATTTATATAAAGGTCCGTCCGAAGAATAAGCTGCAGTGAAATATTCTATTCCAATTGAAATTCTGATGAAGCTTGGCTTTGCACACGAGCAGTTCAAAAAGATAAAGATACATTACCATTACCATTTATATTTGTAGTCTGAAGAATTTTTCCAGGAAGCTTTCTCATGTAAATTCAATTGATCCCCAATAATTTCAATTGGCCCAAGTTCAAAAAGCAGTCAACTCCCCAAATACCTCTATAACCTCAGATAAGCCCAAAAGCCAAAGCAAACTTTGTAAGAATTTATTTTTTCTTACAATATAACTAAGCAAAAGCAAGTCTGGTTTCCGTATTCCGTTCTGCAGTATATTTGTAAGTGCCTATGTAGTAAATTGTATCCTCCATTCTGCAGCATGTGATTGTATTTCCGGGTTCTGACTCTTTTCTGTCTGGACTGGATCTCGAATCAGCAGTTGGTGATGTTACATACGTACGTCTGTCTAGTTCTGGTCCATATGTACTAATACTTACATCCATCTCGCCCCTTCTCTCACTACAATCCTCACTACCTTGTAAACTTAGCTCTATAGCGGAGAGCTATAGAGCCCTACCAAAGTATAACCAAAGTAAGAACACTCGCTTGTTGGCTATGGGAGCACGATAAGAATTTTCATCAGAATCCGTCAAGTCTGCTACACACATTTAGCTTTTCTCGTGAATTGAGTTGACTTCTACTTTTTGGCAAACTGGTGAATATAGAAAGAAAGATTCCTCCCATATACAAATACTCCAAGATTCCTGGAACATTCTTAATTATTTTTGCAGTGGAGATTAGACTAACTTCAAATGTTACAGATTAGTTCCTCTAATCAGCCAGATTAAACAGAGCCTCTACTAATCTACTTCCCTACTTGGTTGGCCATGACCTAAATGATTTCCTACTTAATAGGCTACACAAAAAAGTTACATAAAACAATTTAGACTAATTGAGAGAGACTACTAAATAACTAGCACTATCTGTAGTATAAATGTATGGTAGTAATTTCCTTCCCGTGGCAATATTATTGGTTATGTTTTACCACACAGCATGAGTTTATGATTTTATGGACGACTGATCCTCTTGTGTCTGTGTATGTAGTCATTTACCCCATCCATATGTATGTTTATTGATGTAAAGACTCAAGGAGCACATTAAATATTAGATATACCTATAAACAAAATTGATATTGATATAAGATGTAGTTATAAGGAAAGATGAGGAGTAAAATGCTGAAAGCACCAAAGAAACTTATATCACATTATTTTATTTCATTGCTCCCAATGCATCGTGTAGCTACTTTAGTATAGTTGGCAAGGGATTCCAGAAATGCATAATAGAGAGTGAGTTCTGAACGGAAATGCCTTTTAGCTAAGCAAAAGCAAGCCAAAACTTCTTTGCATTAGAGTTTGTACTGTAGTATATAGTGTGTGTATTGCGTCCAGACCACTTCCTTCCTTCCTATTTGGTTTCGTACATTTTCTTTCCCCCTTTATTCCATCTCACACTTACGCCACACCATAACGCATACGAGGTAGGCAATTTCATATAGAACCAAACACCAATCCAATGCAAAACGATGCCGTAAAATAAAAATCATCCTATTGCCTTGCAAATACCGATAACTACTAGAAAATTTGGCGGTGCTGTGCGTTGCGTTTCATTGTAAGTAGCAAATGCCTAAAACCCAAGTAACTGTGAATCTATACCCATTTTTAGATTTTAGTTTCCTGTATGGCAGATATGGTAATAACGTATGTTCCCTTTCAATTTTTATTCTTTAGTATCTTTCGAGACAGTGTAACTGTATTGTAGGGGTATCACTGTTATATTTAGATAGATGGATAGAGTATTAGCTAACTGTAACTCTGTTTATGGTGTAGAGTACAGATAGGTACACAGATATTCACAATTCAGAAAACTGAAAAGTTTAGCCAACCCTTGGCATTTAGCATCTTGTCTTCCACTCTCTAAAGAATTCATAAGAAACGCCTTGAATTCAGTTCGCTCTCATCATACATTCAGTTTTTTATTCCATTCATTCGCATTATATTCCAGCTACACACAAGAATGCCCTATTTGCTTCTACTAAAAGGCAAATTCATATCATGGCACATATATACTACCTGCTTAGCTTATATCTGTAGTGATACCTAATGCTAATGCTACTACAACTACAACCCCTCACGTTGCGTTCCATTACGTTACGATCTAAAATAGAGCAATGTAAAAATACAGTAACATTACATTGTATAACAGTGAAAAAAAGAGTGCACCTTTTCGACGGAATGAAATGGAAGTTCTCAATTCCATTACGTTACTTACTTTCCCTTCTTACTGACTGACTCACTACTGAACTGTTGTGTCGTGAGTTTCCAGCAAGTTTTCTCCACTGTGTATGTAGGAGCATTTCCAAATTACCCGAGTGAATGTATGTACTCACAATGTGCGTTATGTGGTTCTTCTTTCTCGTTTCAGACTGGAATGGGGACTTCACAATCATCTTTTGTATATTTGCCAGTAAGTAAACTACATAAGGAACTCGAGTAAAGTAAAGTACAGTAAAGTAAGGATAAGGTAGTTTTAGTTCTTCTCACTCTCTCCCCTTGTTTTCCCTTTACATTTGCCTCTTCTCCTCGTTTAGTCCCTTTGCTATCTATTTTCCAGAGACGCATTCTAAAAGCAATTTCACCTTAACAATTCTTGTTTCTAGGGAAAATAGTGCTAGCTAACGTTAGAGCAGAGTAGTAGTTACCAACTTCCACATTACAACTACAAACAACGGCGAAAACTTGCATTCTTTCTTTCCTACGCTTTCTTACTGTACTGTACTCTATGTGAATGTGATTGTGATAGTGATGGTAGTGTTAGTTATACAGATTAGCCATACTCTAGTGCAAATCCAACTACTTTCAGTTCATCTTGTCCCTTTTTCTGTTTCTCTTGGCTTGGCTTGGCTAGGATATGGATATACACATAAATATGTAGTATGGTAGTTATGTAGAAGGTACAAGTGCCAGAATAGGCAGGCAGGCAGGACGACAAGGAAACTTAACTGATAATGTGATGGGACGAGATGAGATATTGTTCTCCCTTTACTATTCCCTCTGTGACATCCCATCTCCCTCCGAGTCTAGTCTACTACTCTCTAACTTTCGGATGTTAACTTAACGTTGGCTTTGCTAAAAGTACTTACAGATACACATAGCACTTAAGAATAGGAATATTATAGCACCTATATCCTTTACATAAATATACCATCGTACAAGATGGTTTATTTGTTTGTCATGTCAAGCCAAGCCAAGCCAGCCAAGTCACTTGCTTTTTAGCTAAAGGACCAGGCTTAAAAATTTTCTTATGCCGAACTTTTATACATACTGCAGATATATCTTTAGGTTTTTGCAGTTTCTATGTATTCTAAAAAATATTGGTTAAGACATTCAATTGTACTTAGTAGTATTACATTAGTGTAAGTAATATAATGTGTAAGGTGTACTTATAGTTAAATTACGCGTATAAGGAAGGATTTCTGATGCTACAACTAGTTAATGAGCTCATACCTACAAAAGAGTGTTTATATTACGTGTAGACTATATAGAATCCACCTCAGCTGGAGTTTGTAGTTTTTCCCTTTGCCTTTTATGAAATCCTTGCCTGGAAGCTATATTGACGTCAAAAGTAAATTAACTCGTCAAAATACTCTTCTCTATCCCCATTGTATTAAGTATTAACTACTATGAAGAAATAGTAGTAATAATATAAAGTATAAGCACTCGCACAACTCAACTCACTACTCGACCTCACTCTACAGTCTACACTGTGTAAAGCAGTGTTCTTTCCTTTGTGTATCTTGACTTGACTTGGCTTTGCATTAGTTGTCTTTATCTTCCCTTGAATTACCTACTCTCGGTCAATTCTCTTATCTTTTTACATGTTGTGTCTATTGTATCACTTACACAGAGGAAAACATGGAGTTATCCTACATACGTCCATCGTGTATAATGGCATCAAAATATGCAATTGCTACCTGACTATTTTTCTCATTAGGTTTCAATGTTTCAAGAAGGTACTAAGTAACTAGGTAGGTAGGTTTCAGATAGGTAGCTACAGGTTGTGTAGGTATAGATAAGCAAAATACTTTCTGCAAATTGTATTGTAGTCACAATACAAAAGCAGAACAGTTTATTTACTTGCTGCACTTACTTTAGCATACATAGATACCTCACGTAGTTGTATTTGCCAACACTATATGTACAGGTACGTATTTTTCTGAAAGAATAACCTTCACATTGAAACATTGAAACATTGGGAGCCTCATTATTACTATTATTGCACATGCTAAAATGTAACTTGTGCATGGCTTTTCTGTTCATGTCGACGAGACTATGGCTCCTCATCGTTATTGTGTCGTGTCTGTATACGTATGTATTTACACAACAGTGTGTTGAGACTATGTAAGACACAATTTAAGTTTATATGCATGCATATGTGTATACATTTACTTTCAGTATAAGTATGCCAAATGCTTAGTGTGTCTAAGTCCATGCATAAAAATTGCAATGGTCACGGTTGTTGCATATTACATACTAAATTGCTCACTCACTCACATGATGAATGTTAGATAATGTGCATATCACATCGGATCATTTCATTTCTATTTCTTTCATACACCCAAGGAGTTTGTCGTGACTAACAAAGCCATCCTTAAAATCGGAGGAGGTGCAACTATTTTTATTTATTTTTAAGCCCTCCACTCTCTAAGTATTTATTTATCTAGGTATATCTATATATCTATAGCTATGGGTGCTTTAATTTGTTGCACGACAGAGACATAGCAGAACATTGTACTCTTTTAGATGTTATGTCAGTTGTGATCTTGAACTGAATCTTGACTTGACTGCATCCTTGCTCTGTCCTAGTCGTATCTCTGTTTTTAGCATACAAAATTCTTGTTTAGTGGGCCTAGCAATTTTAGTTTGACATTCAAATGCACGTGGCTTCATTAATTTAGTTTTGTGAAAGGTTTGGGTTTTGATGTGGTGATAATGCTGATATTGGAGTAGATTGATGTGGTTTATTTCTGTCTAAAGCTAGAAGCATTGTTATATAGTACTTATGCATATAAATAAGTTTACACAGAATGGGTTCCATACTTTTGATTTTTCTAAAGAATTTTTCTTGACTGCGACATGATAATGATGGTAAATATTCTACATCCATGATGTATGTGTGAATGCATTAGTTATACAATTTAAACAGAGATATTCATAACATGCATTAATAGTAGTAGGTATATCTGTATGTATAATGGGCAGTGTGTGTTGTATATCTATCTGTACTAGTCATGTAACACAGTATGCTAGCTCTTCACTTATTGTTTAGGAGGAGGTGAAGAGCATGGCAAAGTAAAGTCTATTCAAGTCAACTCAATTTCAGCATCATTAGGTAAAAAAGTGGAAAGAGCATTCAAAACAGGTTTTGTCCAGGATAAGCTATAAAGAGTTTACTTTGCTCACTCCCTAACTCACTTGTAAGAAATGGTAGGGAATGAAAGGGTTACGTGTTCATTTTCTTTCCCTATTACATATAAACTCTTATGATATGATATAAGTCCACTCGTACGTATATTACATTATGTATATACTGATGGCAGGCCAAGCCAGGCCAGGCATGCACATTCACATACCTATACATAAATTCATTATGTTGGAATTTATTTATCTGTAGGTTTCCCTAATACGTACAGGTAAGTAAAATACGTAGCTTAAGTTAGTTAGGGTTAGAAGTTTGAATAGAATATTGTCTTGAATTGGGGCAGCTTCTATGTATATTTACAATTTACATTAAGTAAAGAAGTGTACGCAGCTATATATTTTATATGTAGTTCGTGAGCAGGGTTTATAAGTTAACTTCACTCACTCTCGTTCTGTTCCAATGTAATCTAGATAGTTATGTAAAACTTTGAGAGCATTTTACATACACTTATATACATAGATAGAAGTAAAAATATCGACTGTGCTGATGTTGTGTACTCTTATCTGTTGGGAAGTGAGAGGGATGGCAATCGCTAGCTAAATATTAGGTATAGCTCATATATGTTATCTCAAATAATAGTTA
This sequence comes from Tomocerus mixtus, assembly GCA_034694165.1. NCBI lineage: Eukaryota > Metazoa > Arthropoda > Collembola > Entomobryomorpha > Tomoceridae > Tomocerus > Tomocerus mixtus. Next base: position 16,869 of record JAQFYC010000246.1, read on the forward strand.
CTATTATTTAATACATATGGAAACTGCATTTATTACACTTACACTCTTGCTCTATTTAACTAGGTATCTCTTAAGCATGGCGATAGTATACGTAAACCCTATCTTATGAGAAAACTAGAAAACGCAGTGGAAGAAGAATGAAAGAAAAACGTAACATTACTAATGAGTGTGGTAGATAGTGGTAAGAGAATATTGTTGTAGCTGCCTATATATCTATAAGAAGGCAGAAAGCATATAAGTGTGTGCATTTTATAAAGTATAGCTACTTAACTGCAGAAAAAGGCTTATAGTTACCTTGTCCCTCACTGTAGCTGTGTGGATTGCTTACTTACGAGTTATGAGTATAGACAAGTCAGGTTAAGCCAAAGCTAAAGCCATCATTGAACCCTCGGGTCAAAAGCAGTCTATGAAGACATTAGAGACACATTTCACCCTGGAGAGCATCACGTTTTAGGCATATCATTAGCTCATTGCTTTACCTACCCTCAACATTACTTTATCATCTCCGATAGTCACATTCTGCATTTTTCTGACTTTTCTCTACCTCGCATTCCCTAATCATTACATTTATGACAGCACTTTTCATTTTTAGGATTTTTAATGGCATCATTGAATTTTTTGAGATTTAACTTTGCATTTCTAATTTTTTCAAGCTAACAGCACTTTTAATCATTGTCACCTTTCATATTAATCCTAGGCTCGTGTCATCTGGAACTACATCACCCTGTAGGTAGATAGGTCAAATCTGTAAGAAATTGAAATAATTATATTAGACGTATTGGTTTTGGTTTAAATGACTTAAAATGCTTACCATAGCAATTCAAAGTGTGATTTGTTTTTTGACAATAATGTTTTGCTATACAGGAAAGCAAAATCAATTTTCAAATAAATGCAGCACACTTTCATGTTATGGGCTAGATTTGAGTTACGAATCAAAGTCAAATTAAGTAATCCAACAATTACATTGTCATAAACATATCCTTGGTCGCATTGTATTGACGTGAATTATAATCCAGCAATTATCCAGCTAATTGAATTTAACGCTATTAACGCACAGTGTAAATAGCTTAGAGCTACGTATTTGATTTTGTGTAACTAGGCTGGTAATTTTGCAGAACTAATCATGGACAAAGGGTCGAAATTGTTGTATATCATGGAATCCCAGAAACACGTGCCTATTGGCCGTCGTATTATGGTTGAGGACACTCTGGTGAAGTATGGTACTCCAAAGCTTATTGCCTGCCACCAAATTTCCGTTCCACCATTAGAACGTTTACAGGTTCCTTTACATGCTTTCCAATTAGCAATTACTACTTATTAGAGTTTAGCAATTAATACATGTCATGGGTGGCATTTTTATGAAATAATGTAAATGCATGAATTTCCATAGGCGTTGATTGATAGATCAGCTATAATTGAATCAGAGGGATGTCTGCATCACGAAGAGGCAAAAAATGTAAACTGTAAGGAAACTGGAATGTCAAGGAAAGAAATGGAAGAAATCCTAAATTACATTCTTCCGCCAAATGAATGGGAAGAAAATCGAAAGTACTGGAGACAAACGGTTTGTTCTTTGTAAATATTATCAATTAGTATATTGACTGCATCTCATGATTTGCTATTTAAAAGTAAATTTTTAATTAACTTAATTCGTTTTTGCTTTTAAAGGTCTCCAGTCACCCTAGCTCGCGACGTGATGTCGTTGAACTAGCGGATGAGTTAGATAATCGCTTGGGAACCGCAAATGCAAGCGATATCGGTATAGATGATACGCGTAGGAAACTTTACACACAGTGTTTCGGTACATAAAATGAATCAAATCAGTCGCATATTAAAAATATTCTCCGAAAATAAGCAAAACTTTCCATAAACATTTAAATTAATTCGTGTTTAGATGAAATGATCCGGCAAACTACCGTTCGTTGTGCTGAAAGAGGATTAATGCTTTATCTTTGCCGTCAAGAAATGGACTTCACTTTACAAGCTTACAAGAAGCTGTACATAAGTAGCGGTGCTTATGCAATCCGGAAGACACTTTATTCTGTCAAAGCTTCAGAACGTAATAATACCGAATTGGATGAACTGGTCGCCAAAAATGATGCGATGAGGGTGAAAATAAGAGACTTATGGGAAAAAACTACGCTGGAAAGAAGAAAATTTGAGGAACAAAAAAAAATTGAAGACAAACAAAGATCTGATGAGGTGGAAGCACTTCGTAATCGTCGCCTCGTATTACATGTAACATACATCTAGCCGTTAATATATTATATTTTGTTGAATTAGTTGTAAAATTATTTTTTCTGTTTGCTGAAATAATAAAATTATCATGAATTTCAATTTCAGAAAGACATAGAAACCCTCGTTTACGGGAGAAAACCAGCTGCAATTGCCAATAACTGAAAAACAGCCTTCACAATCTCTGTTTACTGGATTAATTCTATGTATTATGTATTTCGTGCTTAAAATTCCATCACCATTTTCCATTTTATTATGAGATGATTATGTATTAGTGCTATAAAAATAAATGTCGTAATCATGTCTAGTGTCATCGTACACTATATAAATTGGCACTCCAATTTTCCAATACGTCCTAATAAATATTTTCTTACGTGCACAACAAGTTTGAAACAGTAAAGATAAAGTTATTACAATAACATCCGTGTTTTGTATTTGAACTATCTGTATAAGTAAGGTGCAGCATCTCACAGTTAGGAGACTTCATCATTGGCCAAACTGAAACTGCAGAAATGATTAAATCGTGGATCGTAGTCTCATGTAGTTGTAGTCACGGTCATGATTGAGTAATAAATCAGGGCCAGGGTTCTTGGCTAGTTATATCATGACGGAATAAGCAACATTAAGGGCACCTTTTCAAAATTGTGCCTTCCAGAGGTAATAAAAAAGAGAAGACAATAAAAAGCCTAGAAAGGTCAATTATTTGGCGTGGCATCTGTCTACCTCTTTAAGATTACAGCTTTGGCAAGCACGGCCGTCTTGCATATTGCATGTGTTTGTAACACATCGTAACTCAGAATGTTGACTAGCTTATTGTTAGAGGTAGATCCTAGAACTCGTAGAACGAAGCAAAGAAATCATTTCTCGTTTGCTTACTAGTCCACTCGTTGCACTAACAAAGTAATTCTCACTATATCCATATCCATACCTATTATAACATAACACTAACAAGCTATACGAATACAATACAAGACAAAATATGTAGAGCTTGCCTTCGACTTGGAGCAATAGATTTGCAAAGCAATAGAATTCAATGGCCGTTTGCCATTTGCATCATTTACTTGTTTTGACTTTTCGTTTAGATTCCGGTTCAGCTTCATCGTCCGTCATATTACATTACAATAACAATAAGCGTTTACACTACATTAGACATGTTTATGTCCGTGAAAGTATTAACGCTGACATTTTATCGAACTAATATCGATATTCGTGATAGGGGGATAACCAATCATCCAAGCTATCTGATATCTTCATCTTCTAAATATTTAATGTATTCACATTATCACACTACACACAAAATAATTCCTTGATAATTTTTATATGTACATTTTGTAGTATAGTAGATTTATCAAACATAAAAAGTTTTGTTCAGGAATTTCGTAAAATATTACAAGAATAACAACAAAAGACACAAAAGATAAAAAATGTAGGATTAAGTATATATTTTTATTATTTAGACTGCAATGCGCAAGTAAATTGGTATCTTGGATGTACATAGATCATTAATACTACGTGTAATTGACTATATGTAGTGAAATATTATATCTAAATAAATGTGTATATCAAGGAGAAAGAAGGGATAATGTAGACATTGGGTAATATAAGTGATTGTTTGTCCTCAAGTTGAGGATTTGCATCTCGTTCAGCGGCAATAATCACGTCTCACGTACTTACAACATTACTTACGTAGCTGGAAGTGAAATTTCAGGAGCCATAAATCAAGGAGCCCAGTCCAATTTGTAGTGAATAAAAACCACAAGGTTGTTCTTTATTGGCCTGGCAGTTCTCTTTATCTTGTGGAACAAGAACTCTATCTGCAGTTACCCCGTCTTCCTTTCTGGCTTGATTCTGACTCTGATTCTGATTACGAATGTTCCGTTCTAGTCTACTACTTACTACCATACCACTACAGTAGGTACACTGTACAAGTTTACAAGTACACTAAAAGAAAGCTACCGACCGGCTGCCGACAGACAGAAGAAATTTGATCGCTTGGTTAAAATCTTCCTCTTCATCTCTCAATTTCCTCCAAGAGTCGATAAAAAGCTTAAAGCTACGATTATTACAATACTAATTTTTTAGAATATCTGTGAATGCGCACACTACACATATGATTATAGACTCCTTTCTCGCACAAGTAAACTAGGCACTTATACCCTCCTACTGCTATTTTGACCCTACAATAATTTTTTCTACTGTATAGTTAAGTAACTACATTACATGATACCTTAAGTATTAGTAAAGTTGTCAGATTTATTACATGGACTCTTACAAGCATTAGGTGTGCTTACATTTTTATTGTTCTCCTTTTATTACTGCACTAACCTTTACACTCTCCTAATCGCCAGAGAAGATATAGAATATGGAATAAACTCATCCCATCCGCACTCGGAGTGGTATCTTTGTACAATTCAATTGAAGGCAAGGCAAGACAACCCGTGTCCGTTCTGCTAATGTCTATACTTGTGTACTAAACGAAACTAAAACAATTTCCAAGCCCATTTCATATTGGCCACAAGAAACATGTGTGTTTAGTGTGTAGGTACTGTCCAGTCGAGCTAATAATCTTTAAAGTGTGTAAATAAACCGATTGAAGAATAATACCACCACTCGTGTTGCATTATTTCTTTTTGAGAATTGCAATTATTAACAATGATACAGATGACAGAGTCGAAAGCTATGCAGGATTGACTTTGAATGTTCAACACAGACAGTTGATAAAATATATGCACCTACTTAAATTCACCTTGGAAAGTTAAACTGGGCAAATCTCCCAGAAGTGTAAAAAATTTGCAAATTCCTTTAGAAACAAACCGACACTTCTAATTTAATGCCTTAGAAGTTGAGTCAAGTGTAAATCTTAACATTCTAAGCTCAGTAACCATTAAAAGGTTAAAAAATTAGCCCGAACATGTTTTAAAATTATAGTTATTAGGCCTCGTCAACGATTTTCCCGAAAACCTACATTATTGATCACGTTTTCCAGGCCAGGTATTATGGTAGTAATAGTTAATAATGGTAATGGTACAAGTAAAAGTATTGGGTAGTTTCGTTTAGCTGTATCATACCATCATGTCAAAATATATAAATGCAGTGCATGAGATGGAAAATAATAGTTTAGTTTGAATTTATGCTTCAAATCAAAAGCTAACTAACCGATTGAGAATTTTTCAACTAGTTATTGGCGAGGAGAATGTCTTGACGTCTTAATCGGCTCAATTGAGTCATTTATTTGAAGCTAGTTATATTTTACTGCGTATTATCTTAGCGTGTTGCGCTGTGTCTTATATAAGAAGTATATAAATATAAAATAACACTAGGCTTAGCGTTATCATGTCCGAACATTAAATATTAAAAAGTGCAAGTACACGTAGAGGTAACCAAACCACACCAGCTATCAAATGAAATTGCTCCTTCTATTCACAAGTAGCCAGTAGTGAGTTAAGAGTTAAGGTAACAAGTAGTCAATCACCTTTCTCATTTGCAATTTTGCACACCATTGTTCTCCTCGCCTGCTTTTGCCTTTAAGACAAGCGTCAAGTTCAACAGCAAAGGATTTTATGGGAGAAATCTAAACAGACGAATAGTTATTCTGCTCTCCTTTAATTTTTATATCATTTCGCATCTCGACTATGTATAATATAATCGAGTCTTTTGTATTACAACATGCCTGCACTCAACATACTTACAAACTTACAACCAACCACATGTCCACAAGAACAATAACCATAATCGTTATTTTTCTTCTAACGAGTTCCCAACTCTTGTTTCAGCTTTTCAATGATTGCTATTCTGTTATACAAGATTCCAATTCATTTTCTCACATTCTTTCTGCACTATATACTTAATATAGTATGGAAGACAGGATTTCATTATACTGTAGTACTTAATACTTACCTACACTTACGTTTACGTTTTTTCTGCCCTGTCCTGTATTTTTATTTTGCAATAAATACAGATATCTCTATCCTATCACATCACATGACAAGTAATGGCAATATTATATCTGAAGGCGGCCTAAAACTCTTGTAGGGAGGTAACTACTCTTTGATAAGACATTTCTCCTATTTATTAACCATCGTATATACAACAGGTATCTATGTATGTACATACGGACGGCTTAAGCTGACCAGACCAAATATTTGTTACACTTAACTACATTTTACAACTAATTTAGTTTTATCTCTCCTCGTTCTTCACTTTATAAGACAGATACACCCTTTTCCCAAACACTAAACATTTTTATAAGCTCTTTAACATCACTAGATGATAGCTGCCGAGAAAGGTGTCTAAACATGAGCACTACATGCATAAAAAAATTATTGCCTACAAAACATAAACTACAAACGATGCATATATGTGGCTCCTATGCATGTAAGTACTATTTAGTGTTTCATCTACAGCATACAAGTTCATATTATACTATCTTAAATATAACTACATATTTTTTGAATGTACTGTATGTGTGTACAACAAGTGCATCATGGGCTATATAGTATAGTAGCAGTGGGTAGTTTAGTTGTGTGGATTGTTGTGGATGTACATAGTTAACTCCATGTCAGTCTAGTCTAGTCTCAGGAGACAATGTACAGAGTTCACAGTAATAAAGTAATAAAATGGTAGATAGACGGATAGTAGCACCTTAAACATTTTTATTCCCCATTATTTTATTTCGCCTTAGTTGATCTTTGACATCGTATTACTACATTTCACCCTTAGTGAAGACTTCACTTCAGACATAAGGAATCTTCTCAACTTATTATTATATAATGTCTTGCAACGAATCCTTAGTGTATAAATAGTTTAGTACAAGTTGCAAGTCTATCTAACTCTAACTTGTACGTCTGTAATGCACCGAGCATGTAATTCTTTGGGTACCCAGTTAAATATTGTAAGTGTTATAAGAAGTAAAGGGTTATTAGTTATCTGTCATAAGAAACTTTACTGAGACTAATCCATTAAGTTTCCTCCGTGTATCAAAGGAGCCACACGGTCATAAAAAGTCAAAACTTTTTTGAATTTAAGAATCCTAGACTGCAGATACATAATATGTACTGCTGTGTGAACAACTGCTGTAAATTATATATTACCTATGTAACTTGATATACCATACATTGCTGTTGCTTTTTCTACATTCAATCTTTATTTTACCCAACAAAATTACATTACATAGCAAAGTCGATATCGATATTTATGTACAAATGAACTATATGTATAGGAACTTGAAGTATACAGGTTAGATAAACATATTTTAGTGTGTAATCTAGAAATTCTACTGGAAATTTATGTGTAATATGTTTTGGTTTGGTGAGGAGCTTTATGTATTATTAGTATTTACTACATATTTGTAGATTGTGTGAGTGTACATATAAAGTTCCAATATGTATACAAATAAGTTTATAGAAAGGAACCACGAAATATTGTGGGGTAATTTCTAAAGACTTTTGTTGTTATTTGATTTGGTCTGATGCCCTTGTCGGCAAGTTAGTTAGTTGAAGGCTACCGGTTGGCTGCAGCTACACCTTTAGATTAACAACTGCCTACATCTATACAATATATCAATTCTGCAGAACAACAGTTAAAATAACAATAAAGCGAGCTTAGTCTGTAGAATAGAATGATATACTAGGAAGGCAGGTAACTACGTAGTACCTACCTGTAGCTTATGTGGTAGATACCTACATGTTTAGTACCTTCACTTCTACCTACATCATAATTACTTAACCGTTCACCATGGTAGTGTTTGAATAGTGTTCCTTTATTAGTTTTTTAGAGAAATCGCTTGAGTTGAGATCCTTGAGATTGGTTAGGACTTCATTTACTACCTTCTTTGTTCACTCTACTTATTATATGTACCTGTGCATATTAAACAGCTTAGGCTTCAAGTAAGTAATTTATTTAAGTATACGTAGCAGAGGTACTGTAATATAGTAGCTGTGTGCACTTAGTAATACGAATATTAAGTAGGTTGCTGCACATACATAGCAGCACTACATATTAATTGCCGAGTTAAATTCAACTCAGATTCAGAAGCTGCCCCGCCTGGCACTTTTCGTGTCTTAATTAGCCGGCAATAAATAGCCATGATTTGATACTTTTCTAGCTTTAGGCTTAATAGAGAGTAAAGTTGTTTCGGACAGACAATAAGGGGCTGGAATGTGTGTTTTCAGATCTAAGCAATCAACTTATTAAGATCACGAGACTCTATTGCTATGTAGTAAGTATTTATAATATAATAAATTGAGACTTGCTGTTCCTATTAATAAACATGTAGGTAATAAATGTTAACACACATAATATCAGTTAATGATGCGCTTGTGTTGTAGTCGTTGTCTATAAATAGCTTACACCTTGCAGATATATTATACTTATCAACTTTGGAGGATGTATTGAGATGATGAGGGTACAAGAAGTTTTACACACATCCACAGCATTAAGATAGTTATGAGTTTTCATGGAGAGGTGGGTGAGCTTATGTATTGTTGTTATAAGACTAACAAGACACGATATCTATTAAACCAAATTATTCTATAGACTCTGAATATTTTCGCTAAACATTATTGTATATAGAGAAAGAACAAAATAGAAATGCATTGAAATGTATGGTTTCTTTAGGATGAAACTATCTGATTGGAAAAAATATAGTAATAAATAGACAAGTTTTAGAGCTACTTTTGATTAACTAATTGAACCAAAGAAAGCTTTCAACTATGTTGGAGAAAAATCCAAACTATGACAAGCGGATATGGGTTTTGGCTTTCGAGCTAATTATTTTTACCCAGAGGACTTTACGTCACAGGTGGAACTGGAAAAGAACGAAGGGTTATGGTTGCATGGTAGGGATTACGCAATACTATTATTAATTATTTAATAACACTAGTTATGTCACGATGCCAAGAAAATACATATTTCAGTTTTATAACACAAAAAGTACCGGTGAGTATTAATTAAATGTATTTATAACAATACGGTTCGGTACAATAATGTTTGTGTTGCAAACTCTCGATTCTGGAGATTAAATGGCACTAGTACCTGCAATTGAATAGTAATGATTAAAAATAAAATTCAAGAAAACACATAACCGGCATATAAAGACGTACTAAATAATTGTAATTAAATTATTCGGCAATACTTATGTAGGTTATTTTGGACAATAATGACCTAACAAACTGCATTTCTGAACAAACGATGCCATTTGCTCTTTAGGATCTGAATATCTACACTACTTTTTATTCAGCCTTATTTTGCTGAGCCTGGTATCAATTTGAGGAATATTAGTTAGCCACTCGCCAGATTCGCATTTAGCACAATTACACTTACGACAATCAACCACTACTGTTATTACTGCCGCTGCGTTATTGGTATTAGATGCTTAAATTTTTTCAGCAATGGTTTAGAATAATGTAGCATAATATTATGTTGAATTGTATTGGTACGTATCAGATATATAAGAAAGCTTGTGGCATTTCTATTTACAATTATAAACTGAATGCAGTATGCAATATACAAGGCTATTACTCTAAATACAATTTGTTACAAGATCCAAGTTCACATCTCTTCAACTCTCCACCCTATACCTACACTACTCAAAACAGGCAGTTGTTTTCAACTTCAGGCCTGGCATTTACATTGAAGTCAAAGTCAAGTGAATTGAGTTGTTCTTGCAGTTGAAAAGTTGACTACACCAGAGTTGAGTGGAGTTGAGTTAACTTTACTAATTGTAAGTTGAGGAGATTGAGATGAGTTGGTTTGGTTTGAGGAAAGTGAATTGAATTGTGCAACGTACTGCTACATATGTAATAGTAATACCTATGCAATTCACTTTTCATATTACAAATAGAGTACGAAGGAAACTCTGGATAGAACTCAACTATTTAAGTACAAACTACAAGTCTAACACAAGACAGACATTTTCCATATAAGAAAAGAGGGAGAAGTAGAATAGAATAGCCCCATGCTGGGTTCTAGATGACTTCAACTTCAGAGACTTCAACTCGGCTTTTGTAATTTAGTAATTTCCTTCGGAGGATGCATTGCTCTGCTCTGTGTAGTATCACTATTATAGTAATCTTGGATTTAATACTAGTATTCAGCTTTGTACTTTATGTATTACTTACCTAACCTATGGCTATACTTAAAACACAATACAATACAATAGTTGATAGTACCTTCTATAAGTATAAGCATAAAGAAAGGTACTATTAGGTTAAGTGTCGAATAGTGAAACAATATGAAAGTCCATGGAACTCCGTCTATGAAGTCATATCGGCAATATTATTATGTACTTTAGCTTTAATGTATATATCCATATTGTATGATTAGAAGCGTCTTCTGTCTGTAAGTTTATTCGACATTGGTTATTACATACTTAGCCAAGCCAGAAGAACAACAAGACAACAAGCTATGACTACAGGAGGATCGAGTTAGCTTCGCTTGTACTTTGTAACTAACTACAAATCGCTGCTCTACTCTTTACTTCATATTTTATTACAAGACACACAATACAATATATTGTTCCCTTATTCTATTGTATTGCTTAATTTTATGCTTCATACCAAGTATTACCTATAATGTTATTGCTACAAGAATCCTAAAGTCACCTCCATACAGATACTGCTTCATAATATACATGTGTAGTACATTACATACTCATTTCAACTGAATTTCTTATCCTATATAATAAATGATGATAACACTTGGTTGTAAGGTATTGCATTGAATCGCACCCTAGAAAATCCAAGCATAAAACGAATAGGCAATTCAATTTACCTATCTTAATTTAAACTGTATACTAATATATAGTATCATATGTATGTGTATCTTTGCTTTAGAGAGTTAATCTTTTTGTTACATTCTTTTTTGGAGTTTTCAACTGTTTCCAGTCACCAGTCGGTGTTATTCCTTTGCACTAGGCTAGTTTATTGCTCGCTAGAGAAATGAATTTAGTTAAGGAATGCATGGAGTTGGGTGAGTATGTTTTCTCTTTATTCCCCACTTGTTTTCCTGCATTACTTGACTTAACATTAGCAAAGGAGCACAGAGCACAGACACCACATCTCTCGTGTGTCTGTAGTAAGTAAGTGAGTACCTTAGATTGACTTCACTTGCCTTGGCCAAGTATAGGAAGAGTCTTTGCTTGTGGAAATGTTAAAATTTAATTACGATGATGAGATACTTACCTTACAAAGCATTTTATAAGATACCGACCATTGAGAAGAAAGCGTCAAAGAAATTCCGGCTAATTTAATAAGGGACATGCTGAGTTTGGCCTCCAAATAATTTTAATGCTGTTGACAACTATCGCACTAACTTCATAATAGAGTTATAAACTTTATATACTATGTGTGTACCTATGTATACTCAATTGAACATCTTTATTACATCAATATTACATAAATCCTTTGATATTAAATACACTATGTAGTGTACACTAACTAAGTGAACTGAGTGAATAACTGAATTATAATGTTCATACGACAACAGAGGGATGCCTGGTCCTAGCATCTTAAATTCTAATTCTATTACAAATTCTTGTACTTGTACATAAGTGCCGTGCCTACACAAGTTACTTCTTTATTCAACTTAGAAGAGCGTGGATGAATGCATGTAAGTAGTTAATGTAAAAGTAAAGTGTATAATAAATATTAACCTATAGGATAATGCTTCTAGTCAATAATGAAATATTAAACGACAGTTCTGTCCATGTCAAGTCAAGTCAACAAGAAATAGACAAAAGCTGCTGTACAGAGCTGAAGTTGTAGTTCTACTCGCTCCTGACTGACAGACAGACTGACAGTGACAACCAAAAGTACAAAACAGACTTCACCTTTTCAACTATTGCATTCGAAGAGAAAGATAGACAAGACAAGACAAAGGAGATAGACAGCCGAACTATGAGCCAGGATATACACATACACACAGGAACACAACATCCAATCCAACATTCAACTGGACTCCAACTTTCAATGGAAAAAGAAAATCACAGAGTGAAAAGATACGAATATAAATCTTTGGGACTCGATTCTATGTGGACGTACGGTGTAAATATAACCAATACATAAAGTAGCTATCTAAACATAACAAACTAAGGATATTATGGTAATCCGGTACGTGGTACGTCGTAGGCATGCATTGCCATCAGGCGCCGAGAACCCATTTCTGCAAATAAACAGTTTCAGATGTTACAATATTCTTTGCTTCTATTAAAAAACTAACCAAGGTGATAAATTGAAATTCGCAATGTTCGTACATTTTTTTTCGCATTTATGATATTCATCTTACTATTAAATATATATCCACTTAGCTGTCCTCAAAATTTACGCTTAAAAAGATACAAAATGGGAAAGTGCAAGTTATTTCGTAAATGAAATCATTTGCGAATAATTTTACATTAAGATTTCCATTGAGCCAGCAAGATTTATTCATTAGCTTCATTGCATTAAATACCTTACCTTGTTGGTAAGCGTCAAGAAACAAAAATGAGACAACAGAGATTTCATGCCAATTCAGCAAGGTTTTCTTGACCAGTGCCACTGTGAGCCTATGACCTTAATAAATAAGTATATTGGGCTATTTAGTATATTTCGTACGAAGTACGATGTATGTATGTTATACTTTAGTGTAGGTACCTACTTATATAAATCATATACTATAAGAGATAGTTTTTGATGGGATCATATAATAATAAATAACTTCGGAACAAGAGACGAAGGAGAATGCAATATGTAACATAGAGTTGAGTAAGTTAATGGTAATGTTGGAGTCAAAGTGAGTTAGTAGTCGAAGTCAAAGTTAGTGAGTGTGTGTTGAAGTTATTCTGCCTACTCAACACCAACCAGAGCCAATTTATTCTTATAAAACGTTGCAGGTCTTACACTGCCAGACTCAGGGTTAGAGTTAGGTTAGGTATAGGTACTTCCATCTCCTTCTTCTTCCTAAGAGGAATTCAAATAGGATAAAAAGCTGTCGGACGTGTAAATGAGCTGATTTGTAAGCAATAGAAAGAAAAATGAGAAAAGTCAGAAAAGTGAATAGGCATCACCAATCATCCTTAAAATGCAATTCTTTTTCACGTCTTTAGCTACATAGACTTTCGCTTGGTGATTTGATGTGATGGAATTGAGATGTTAAGTGTCGAGTCGTGTTCCGTCCACCAGCCAAACCAAACCAACTCACTTCCAGTGAGGTCCACTCCGTTCTACAAAGTTAAGTTGAGGTACCTACTACCTACACTAAAGACTACACTACAATTCTTCTCTTAATGTACTTTTTCTTGTAATATGGTGTCAGCAAGGGCAAATATTATATTATCACTATCTAAGCGACATACCTGAAGCTACACTTAAGCTAGGTAGTTATATATTTATTACATAATATACTATCAGTACTTACATAATATTGTTTAGATACATAAATTCTATTCAACTGACTGGATGCCTAAACTGCCTGTATAGCTACGTCGACTTAATCTTGTTTAGTATACTCAAAAGAAACAATTCTAGAATTCGAAGAATGAGCTTTCATGTAGGTTGATTGTGTTTCTACTTTATAGGTACCCAATAATAAACATGTTTGGAGCTACTTTGTCTGTTGACTTCAACACGTCGAATATATGTGGACTAATCATGAGATGATGCATGTACCTTAATTTTCTTTCAAAAGTGTTTCTGATCTATTTTCCAAAAAATCTTTTCGACAACGTATAGTTCGAAATTCACAAAAATAAAATGGTATCTCCTTCCCTGATAGCTAAGCTTCATTTCGGTGGCTCATTCATTGCTATTGATCAAATTTTAATTGAGTTATCCATGACGTGATGGAGGAGAATTAAATTTGGATAGGAAAACACATATACTATTTGCTTCCATAGGATGCTACCCTTAAGGTTTGGACTGCAAAACTCACTTTTGGGGTTTTCTCTTATTTTTGAGCACGTGCGATAACACATTATACGTACAGTATTATGTACGTGTATAAAGAGAGAACATCTTTTCAGATATCGTTTATAATTACAGGTCTATGGTAAACCGGGAAACTTTATGGAATCAACAAACAGCACTGTACAGCAAAGATAGGATATCTATGGTGCATTAAAGAAATAGTTTTCAGAGAGCATGATATGATATACCTAATATAGTAGATAGACAAACGTAAGCTGAACATAATCAATGTGTTAATAAAAAAGAACACGGGAAATACTTTTCCTGTTTTCAGGTAAATGGTAAAGTGGAAAGTCAAGTTCAGTCAGAAAATTGGAGATTGGAAATCCTATCTGAAGCCATTGCTATTAGTCAACTTCAAAATGGAAGCTACACAATTCTTTAGCACAAAAAAAGTTTTCCATAAGCAAATATCGTAGGCAATTATGCAACCATTAGTTTGGAAAGTGTTAGTGCTAGCCTCATTACAAAATTATTATATTTAAGCTTGGATATGAAAAACAGTGTATGAAATACGCAAGAAGGAGCTATGCTAGGTCACGATATTCAAATGCATTCAACATGTTTACATTGTGGAATTTCTGCTTTACCTCAAAATCTGGTTCACTTGCTATTTTCTTACGCGCATAATGGATGCCCCTTTATACGTTTCATTTCATTGGTTTCTATTATGACAGAAGAGTTTGTGGTTTGGTTTGGTTTAGTTTCTTTCCCTTTCCTGGTAACAATGATCTAACTTGAAGGTTTGAAGTCTTAAAGTAGTAAAGTTGCCGAATTGGAAATCGATGTCCGAATTCGCCTTGAGTTCAGGCAGACTTAGTGTTACATGAAGAAAAGTCCGAGTACATCCATTCGTCATCTCACTTTTCCACCATTCGTTAAATGAAGGTCAAAGGGATTCTACGATATTGGAAGAAAAGTTTTGTGACATTTTAAATCTTGGTTTATCGGTTTCTTGTACCTACACGTATTGACTAAAGACTATAAGACTACTGCCAAAGTAGGCCATGTTGTAACACTAAAGGATTTATTTAGTATTTCTGCTAAAAATCCATTGAACCATTTTTGCACAGATTTCCTTTTATCTGCTGCACTTGCATTTATGTAGCACGAGAATTATTTTGTAACCGAATTCTTCACAACTGTATAATACAGTACACAATTACACAAGTACACATACCAGGCATGCTATATTTATGACTGTATTTTACATGGTCTGGTGATATTTCGTGCAAAACGAGCTTTCCACTCGCCAAAGTCAAATTCGTCCGTAATAATAATAATGCTTAAATAAACATGCTATACATTTAAGTGAAATATTAGATAGATCTAATGCACGTTCATAGTCACTAATATTGATATACTTATTCATTTATTCCGTTTTACACATTATTACTACACCGGACGAATTTGACTTTGCATGATGAATTGGACTTGTTGTGGCATGAGATATCTGTATCTCTATGAATTATACAATTTGTTACATGAGCAAATTATTGGAAATGGCCTATTATTTTTACATGTATTAAATATGTAGCATCCTAGCATCAATACCCATCATCATATTCTAAAGTTTATTTTTGGCTGCATATTGCGAACGTAGTTGCATCAAGGAAATATATAAATAATTACCTACAACGCAACACCTATATTAAGCAAACAGTGCCACATCTTCTGCTTTACAAGGAATTCAACTTAGTACCAATTAATTACAAATGGTAAATAGAATAATATGCCATGGGTGATGGTATTCATGTAGCGCATATTCTTGTATATTGGTAAGTAGGTTATATATTTAGGTGCATACGTAGTTACTATTTATTTGACATTTATTTAATGAATATGGTAAAAAGAGTACCTGACGCAGCGTCAGAAATCAGGGCATACCTGTATATGTACGCAATTTTATGTACATGAATAAATAAACCGAAAAGAGAACACAAAAAATGTTCGTTTGGATATGGATTATAAGGGTAGTAGTGTATAGTGATGTGTAGTGCAGTTGCAAGTTGCAGTTTATTTACAATTTACACTTGATTATTGTGATTACGTGGCTGGCAGTGTGAGTCAAAATAATTGCTCTCTTCCTTGACGGAATGCGTCTACTTCTTTTTTACTCATATCTAGTTGGCTAAAAGAAGGATGATGTATTGTGTCTGTGTATGTAGTTGTTTTGCTTTATTTCTCTATTTAGTAGAAATAGCTCTAGGATATGATAAAAAAGTGAAGGAGTGATTAAGCAACTTGGAATGACTAAGCTCAGAGAAAAACAAGCAACTATCAACTAGGGCAAAGCAGAAAACCAATTATATAGTTTACAGCTAATCATCATCAGCATCATCTTTATAATTGTACTAGAACTTTATAAATAGAACTACTACCCAAGTAACTTAACAAAATAAGAACTGTAGAGTAAGTTGTTAGTAAGTGATAACTCAATAAGCCCAATTGCCAATTGATTACCTGCACACACAGTAGCAAAAGCAGCCGATCCCTTATAGTATACATAAACGTACTACTTGCATGACAATTCCGGATCCATCCCTCTCTACAATTATCCTACTTTGTGTACCTTAAGAACAACAACCAGGTTTTTAGGAGCAGTCTACTTATCAATAATAATAATAATAATAACTAGGTGCTCATGCTCGGGCAGGATATATAAATATATTTAGTACTTATTATTTTGATACTCGTAAGTGTAATTTCAAACAAAAAGCCATGTATAGTGTGCGAAGGCAGTTAAAGAGTAAAGCAATTATTTATAATAGTTGAAAGATTAACAAAATCTGACTCAATATTAATTTACTTTGAAAATTGTGAATTTACTTTGAAAATTGTGAATTTACTTTGAAAATTGTGAATTTACTTTGAAAATTGTGAATTTACTGTTAAGGATACAGAACCATCAATTAACAAATATTAAGGTATCTCATGAATTAGAGTGGGGCCATGCACCTAATCGCATAAATAAATTAATGTAGTAATATGTGGCTAGATAGTTTGCAGCTAAACGGTGTTACAGACACAATAAATATATTGAGCTAATGTGCCAAGGGCATTTGCAAAATGTCTAATTATTTGAGGACTCCCTTTTTCAACGTGAACCATGTCAAACGTGACAATAAGTAGAAATTAAACTTAAACCTACACAAAAGTGCCAAAGATAATTACAAGTTTTGAAGGAATGATTCCCATTCTTCTACAGATTGAGTTATTAAAGTCAAAGAAAGTTAGTTTCAGGCATTTCCCGAAATAAATGCCCATTACTTACCAAAGCTAAGTTTTTCTTTCAAACATTACAATTATATGAGTTTGCCGTCTCGTTTATACGGATACTGTTGTTAGCAAGAGTTTATGATATTTAGAAAAGTGAATGAATGTAGGAGACGACGAGTCCAATTATAGTTAGTGTCTAAGGCAAAGTTGTATGTTGTCCAGAGGGACAGTTGATGATGATGATGTTGTTATGTTGGTCTGGCGAGGCTGATGAAATGAAAGAGAAGCGAGTGAGATGAGTGAGTGAAGGGAAGGCGAGAAAAAGTATCTTTCTTGCAGCCGCCTTGTTATTTCCACCCTTTCCTAGAGAATATCACCTGAAAGTGAGAGATTCCCTTCCTCCTACCTTTTCTCATCCTTATTCTAGGTACCTACCATAGTTATACTCTTGTTAGCTCACCCTTTGTTTTTACCATAAAATAAGGTAATAGAGGTAGATTCATGATTCACCCAAACCCAACTGTGTGTCTGGCGGCCAATAATCCATGCAAACTATACAATGCTTAAGGAAGTCAGGTCAAGAAAAATGTGAGTCTAAAGGAAGGGTTACCTTCTGCAATGGCAGTTCAAAATACATACAAATGAGCTTATATCTGTTTTGAAGTGTCTAAGTGTGTGCTTGGCTCGTTCTGTCTTACATACCTACATACAATTAAAACAGATCAAGCAAAATTAAAACAATTTTTGATGTATTTTTAAGCTCAAATTAACTACTCAACATTTTACTACACTATATGTGAATAAATTATATGAAATAGTTACAAAATTAGCTTAGTTTCATTTTACATATACTGCAGGAATAAAATTCGCAAGAATACATAGTATGCTACATTAGTTACATTTACATACAAGGATCCAACTTCAGAAATGCATTAAGTTTACAAACGAAACTAATATTGCATAAGAATGTACACATACCATGATAATGGTAGCCCTCTCCAAAGGACCAATCCAATTTACTTATGTAACAAAAAATCGGGTAGGTATATGCACATACACACGTATCATGATGGCTTTGTTAACAATAACTACATAAACTGAAGCTATCTCCTCGATAACGTATAGAGTAAAATAAAGGGTTGTTTTTTATAGAAAAGGAGCTGAGAGGATAAAAATGGGGAATATTTTTTCCTTTAATTCCCTGTAACAACAGTGGACTTGACTTGAGTTCAACTTCCAATTCCAACTTCAACAAACTAACTCGATGTCAGAGTGAATGAAAGAAGCTAACGAATATCCAGGAATGACCAGGGGCGAAATGGTATAGGAAAAGTGAAGAAGACGTAGAAGTTGAAGGCTTTCGAGTCGAGAAAGACGACTTAAGAAGACAAGACAAGTCTAAGTTGGGCACAGGCACAATACATACACACAATGCCATACCCGCAAAAGATAATAGGACTCGGATGGTGATACATGTTAGCGTCATAGTCAGCGGTGAGCTCCGCCCGTCCGTCCGTCCGTCGGTCAACTATAAAGGAGAAAAAAGAGGAAACGAAAAAATTTTCCTAAAGAAATATCCAGGAGTCTGGAGGAATCCTCAAGCCAAGTCAACCAAAGCGAACCACCTTACGTAATGTAAAACGTAACCCTTTATATGTAAGCGATATAAAAGTAAGATACTTACTTTAATACCAATGTTGGGTAAGTAAGAATAGAAAAAAAGGATTGGTGCCCCTTATAAGTAATGCTATGCTATTAAGTATGGGGAAGGTTTTCTAATATTGTTTTATAGGCTCGAATGGCGGAACAGTAGTTTGTGAAAAATTCTTGGGTTGCTTTTTGCGTCCCTGTCCTGTGCCTTTCTATTTTCTATGGTATGTAGGTACTACTTATTTTCTGTTAATACCTAAGCACTTATATAAGAATAGAATATAGTATGCAGTACAGTAACACTTGCACTTCTGTTCCGTCTATTCACTCATTGTCAGCTCGTCTCCGTCTCGTCCCAGTACTCTTTGGCTTTCGGGCGTCTAGAAAACCCTACATAATCTCATTGGAAACTTACGTGAGAAAAATGCCAATTTTTTATTCCAGTAATTTGCGGCGAGGCAGAAGAGTATTTCAACAACTCCCGTCCTGACTTCTTCGTCCCATTTTACTCAATTCCCTTTTTCTATTGTGACGCGATGTTGTCTTCTTTCATTTTTAGATCTTTGATATAGGCAGTGAAGTAAGATTGTAAAGTACCTATTGCTTGCTAGTTATAACATGTATGTATGCATGTGTGAACACTTTATCTACAAGATAATACAGTAGAAGTTTTTAACACAAAAATCGAAATGTTTATTCCATTTTAGTTTGTGGACCGTGAAGCACATATTATGCAATAAATAAGTAGGACTCTCATAAAGTGATTGAAATTGAAAAGAAAAAATCTTTCAATGGATATAACACGTCGTCACTCGTAAGTAGACTATAGTACAACAGGGAATATAAATACAAACTACTAGAAAATACTAGTTCCATTATGTGTGAGCTTAACTTACATATCTCTAGGTTCCACTTGCGAATACTATTAGGTAATGTAAGAGCGGTATATCTATATTTTAGGGTACAAGGATACTTACAATAAGTTTAACACTGAATTAACCAGGGTTTCGAAGAAAACATGGGGAAAGCGACCTTTTCTCTATCTTGTCTTAGGTGTGTTTAATGTAGAACTGAAAATTTTACAACTTTTACATTGTTAGTCCAACTCCAAAAACTAAATATTAGTCTCAAATAAATTAAACAGAC
Source organism: Tomocerus mixtus (assembly GCA_034694165.1). Lineage (NCBI taxonomy): Eukaryota > Metazoa > Arthropoda > Collembola > Entomobryomorpha > Tomoceridae > Tomocerus > Tomocerus mixtus. The sequence continues at coordinate 37,058 of JAQFYC010000246.1, forward strand.
GTTATTAATAATAGGTTCTCTTTTGAGGAAATAGCTTTGCATAAAATAAAATAATCATAAAATAAAGAACTTAACTAATTTGCCTGCTGAGCCAGTATTCATAATATAATTTATTGATTACACCGTACCGTACGTATTAATTCCCCGTGCCTCAATAATTCCCCACTGGGTATTTATAGTGGTTTTTTTGGATGATTTTTGGCACTTATGTATGTAAGCATGTAGGTAAGAGTATTTTTATTTATTTTTAATTATTTTCCAGTTATTGTCCTCATGACTCATAATTTTTAGGATGAATGGCTGTTAAAACTCTAAATCACCATGTACGCAATAATTCCCCTTACACATATTTTTTGACAAAAAAGTAGGTTGAAGCCACAAATCCCAAAGGGAATTAATTCGTAAAGTACGGTATGTGGTCTATTTAGATGGGACTTGGGTATCACCGAAACAATGTTAGAATTATAGATAAATAGGTAAGTGCATATATATAGTACATTGCATCTCCGAATACAGCAAATAGAATAATCGAATCCATTATTGCACAATGAGTCTCGAAAATTTCATTCCATTTTTGAGTTCTCCAATTTCTCCAGCAATTCTTTCTTTACGTAGATAATAATATTCCCGAGAATTTGAATAGAGTATTGTGTGATGGGGTAATCGAATAGTCCATCTTTAATGTAAAATTACCCTGTAGATTTTAACCGAATATACTGATGAGCTAAGTAAATATGCCCGCATGTGTGAATAAAACTACCGAAGCACGGAATATATCTGAGATGTAAAAATATGAGTTAAATCATAAAAATTATGTTAGGAAGGAACTACAACATTTACTTACATTTCCTAAAGTATGCCTACTATATATAATAAGCTATACTTTCTTCGAGAAAAATATACTTGGTACGTGGTACCTTATGTATACCTAAATAGATAATTTAAATATTTCACATTCTTTCATGTTAGGTTAGGTTTAGCATTTAGTAATTTTATTTGAGCTGTGTTCAACTAACTGGATAATACCTTCATTGAATTGCATCTGGCTTTTGTTGTAAAAGTAAGCGTCTTGTATGATAATGAAAATAAATTGTTTGCTGTTGCATTGCGTTTTGCGAGAAGGAAATGGATCATCGTTGATCGAATGATTAACACAAAAAGTTGTGTAGTCTTACCAAGCATGTTATATGGGCAATGGTCCTTGTCTATCCAGCTTGTAACAAACAACTTACAATGATCAATAACGAGCTCAATTTACTCTACTGAATTTGGTTCAAGAGTTTCGTGATAGAGTTTCTGCACAATTTTATGTAACTAGCTGTAAAGAACTTATGCTTACTTATACCGTACATATGCCTCTATCCAAATACAGTATGCTGCAGAATAATACCAATTTTTTCGCAATTAATTGTATTGCAATTGAATGTTGTATATGTTATTACATCATACTGATGTTGTACCCTAGTATTTACGAGTACACTCCAGTATACTAAATAATTCTTCCGATTTAGTCTATTCAACACAATACACTTGCATGATATTTCAACTCAAGACAGTAGGCAAGTAGGTCATTTTTTCCTGGAGTTCTGTGAGTGATGAGAAAAAACTATAGTTTTTTGCACACGAATCACCCAAAAGATTGGTTGAACAGGAAACTTAGCTTAACAAGCCGAAATAATGTATCAAAGCTGCGAGTGCCGCTCTGCAATTAAGTGAAACACCTACACTATCATCGTGCCATGCCAAGTAAGTGCAAAACTGTCATGTCAAGTGGATGGGTTCCATGGCGCAATTTTCTACATGATGCAATCATTAACTTTCTATGCGTGAACATGTTAAGGTAAACGTAGACACGATATTATATAAAAAGTCTAAAACTTACAATTTATCCGTTCAAAATGGATGTTCCTTATATTATATGAATTATGTTAGATACTAAAACGATCGTAAAAATCGCAACTGGATAAAATACACTCAAGTTTGAAAGAATTCACACAAAGAAAAATACGAAAGGGTTAATATGATAAAAATCTCCGTTTTATTTATTCGTCGATTCTGTATGATATTCAAAGACATATTTTGTCATTTATAACACTCGGTAGCTAACAATATTCGTCACTTAACAATAATTATTACATTAGATTATAGATACAATATATTTAATCATGAATAATCGGTATTCGTCTTTATGTATCGCTTATTATTAGCTATTGTATTGCAATCAAGTATTCTAGGTTATATGTATGTATGTATATATGTACACAGTTAGTTACTTAATTTACATATGTATTTAGCTTAGTTATATTAGTACATAGTTTAATTATGATTTATTAGTACTGTTTTCATTTCTCTATTTTATTTAATCGTAAGTACGTAATAATAAGTTCATATGCAGCATAATATAATATGTATCCTTATAGATTACTGTCTATTATAGTATAGTACATTAGTATATTAGAGTATCGTGTTTATATACATCCTGGGACCTTAATCTACGATGAGCCATACAATTAGTTCTTACCTTATTGACACGTACCATGTACTATCGTAATCGTTAATATATTTATGACTTACGTAACTATTTATATGTAATTTATAACAACTGCCGTTTCTCTAGACAAATAAACACATTTTTTATTGTAGGACATACATCATATAATTATTGTTGTATGTACTTAAGATATATTAGTAGTAGGCAATTGTATGTTACGTTACGTTATGTATTGGTTAGTACATGTATGTAGATCTATGCGTGTATTGTATGGAATTTCATTTTAAATTAGTGTAAGTAACACAGAATTCATACTCGTAGTTAGCATCTTTGTTAACTGAGGCTTTAATTTCTCACGAGGACCAGGACCATCCTTCGCTTGTGTTATGTCGTGTATTCTAATGTGTTATGTAATGCATATCAAACTTGTTTATGTATATACCTTTAAGTATAATATGTTTATTTTAATTCATGTAAATAAAATTCATTCATCTCAAAATAACGTTAATAATTATGTACCTAAATTAGTATTAGGTTGTTATGTTATGTTATGTATGCATGTTAGTACAATATTCACGATAAAAAAATTTGTTCATGTTCATAGAACATTTACTGTTTAGAAGAAATAGGTAGGCTAAGGCTATATGTATAGGTTAGGTAAAGGTATAAGGTATATGCGAGTAAATATTTTGAGGTAATCGTCATTCATTTAGAGAGTGAACATAAAAGTATAGAGATTACTACCGACGAGACGAGTCAGAAAGAGATATGTCGAAATTGGAACAAGAGCTTCAGATTGCATTACTAGCTTACTAGAACTCGACTGGCTGCACTTTGTAAGCTTGGAATACATTCTTCATTTTCATTAGGTATTTAAGTAACATAAGGATTTGATTGATTTCCTCGTATCGTATCACTGATTGACTCGATTCCTTTTAATCATTAATAGTAAACTATTTAATTGGTTTGATTGTGATTGATTGATTTTTTCCTTTCCTCGTTTCATTATGCATAGTACGATAAATAAATAAGTTAATTTAATGACAGACAGCATTGAATATTGAATACAACAAGGTTGGTATAGACTATAGATAGATCCTTTTATGTACAAATAGTACAGCGTTATGTACAGCTCGCATTTATACGTTAGTACATTACAATTTACAATACAATCAAATTCACAAACCAGAGGAAACTGAATTATCTACGTATCAGCATATAAATTATAAAAAGTAAATAATCTTTGATAGATTTGCATCGATGTGGTCACGGTGCTTTCTCAAACGTAGCTACTACTTAACTAACATGTACATATATTTCATTGAAATGCACCTGAAGATAGCAAACATGTAATAGGTAATATTTTCGTTTAGTATGTAGATAGTATTAGATATCCAAATTAACTGGTCGCACGTGTGTTAGTTTTAAATCTAAATACTTATCCGCATTCTCCTGTATTTCAAATTTGGGTTAATCAGTTCAAATTTTAGCATGGGTAATGTGCAAAATAATAATACTGCTTGCACAATTAGTGTGTACAGATATGCACCCTAGGTCCTAGGTTTAGTCTATTCAAAACGTACTTATGATAATATTTTCAAAAAAAATTATAAAACAGTATTCCTCGATATTTTATCTAAGATTTCCGAAATCGATCGCGATAGCACCTTCATGTCAAACAATAGGGATATTTAATGACATCTACAGCCCTATGTACATGATAACCATTGTTTGACTTACCCTCCCGCAAAAAGTAGGCTCATTTTCTATACCTTCTAAGGATTGCTAACACCAATAGCCAAGGGCTGCTATAATTTTTTTACCAATCTATTCAAAAATGCGGAATGCAGTCCATCTCATAATTTGAAAAAGAAATGACGATTTTGGGTTTGTTAGCTATTTCCTTCTAAACTACCGCTGATTTTTGTAGATTTGAATTTTGTATTATAACGTAGGTAGTTGTAGTATCTCGGGCGGAAGTTTAGTAAAGATATACGCTAACTTTACAATACCTACTTAAGGTTATTCTACATTTTAATGACTTAGTTAGTACATGTACGTATTTTTGCTATTTGTAAGTATGTAGCAGTAACTTCTTATGTAATTTTCCATATTATAGAGGTATTTTTACTGTCTATTCATAATTCGTTACATGATTACAGCAGCAAAATCAGAAGATTGAATAGACACTATTCATATCAACATAATATGTGAAATTACATAAAAAGTTGCCCACCTAAAGCTAAAACTAACCTATATACTGGCTTACCTAGATACTAATTATCCTTTATGTATCTACATATCTAATCTAAATGACACACCTCAAGGAAAATCTCAAAGATTTATTTACGTATGCTAATTCACATTACAATGGTTAAGTTTCTCCAGCAGAAGGAGTCCAGTTGGCATTATTGCACCTTTATGATTCTCACTCACTTTCTTCTGAGAATATCAATTACATAATGCTAACCATTTTTTCCACCGCTTCGTGCACTAATTAAGAAGTACACGCTTTTTGTATTTAGTTTAAGAAGAAAATGTCTTCATCAACTGTTTAATTACTGCATAGCATACGTTTATGTACGTAGTAATTATTTAGCAACCATCATGATTATTCTTATGAAACCTTAATTCAACTGAAACATTAGCTTTTGGTTTTTGCTGGCAAAAAATCGGTACCTATTTAAGGTAGTAGGTACTTAAGTACTACTGAGACTTGACATGACTAGGTAAATAGTAAATCGGTAGATAGTATGTAGGTATTTACATTATTCACACAGGAAGGTACTGAAGGTAGTCCATCCGTTACGACACATGCAGTGTTGATTGATTAATTGAATAGTTGAACTAACTAACACTAAAGACAAATAAAATAATATACCTACGTTCTATATACTAGTTGAAATGTGCAACTGCCCCATTTTCCTCTATTTAAATAAGTGTTACACCTTTCCATGTCTTTAATTATCATGCAATGGTTAGGGTTTCGGCCAGCAAAATCGCATTGCATCGTACATATGCTTCCTAAACTGCAAATATGTTATTGCGTTAATTATTACCTAATGTGATAAGTGGTTTGGTTTGGGGTTTCGATTGGATAAGTCTGTCATTTTATTTAACCTAAGTACAAGGAAAATCTACAATTATTCCTTTATACTCGTAAGTACATAGAGTATGTGTATGTGTACGAGCATTTTACTTCATCTTAATGAATACTCTCAAAAACTCTACAATTAAGGTTTCAATGGTGGCTTTCTCTGGATTGGCTTTTCCTGTCTTATTAGTGTAAGTGTCAATTCAATTCAATTGAGAATATTTTAAGTGTATTGTATTGTATTTTGTATTGTAGTCCATTATTGGCTTTTCGTAGGCATGTAATAGGTACAGATAATACTCTCAACCATTTTACGTTACGTATTTAGGTAATTTTGTCTATAGCATTGTATTGCATTGTTGTCTCAACACAATTTTGGGGAATGTGAGAAGAGCCCTCGGATTATTGTGTAGTACTTTCTATTTCGTATATTTATTAGAAATACTTTCTCTTCTGTTTGTATGTTATGTTAGTAAAACCAGTGTTGTATGTATGTTCCTATAATTGTGTAGTATTAAATACTATGTAAGTGAATTTAGTGATAAGTAGTATCCTAAGGATTGTGCTTGTGCATTTCAATATGATACAATTATTGTAAACGGTAAACGTAACGCGTGTATAAATTATTTATGTACTATATGTAGTATTTAGGGAAAAGACCATAACAATTGCTTTTAGATATGTAATTTGATAAAAAAGAAATCAAAAATACGCATTTCATATTTCATACATATATACACATATATACAATTAATACAGGCTTTATCCGTTTATTACATTACTTACATTTACTATGTATCTGTACAATACCTAACCGTATAACCTCTTTGGTAGGTCGATCATTGTTGTTATTTAGGATGGAAACATGGCAATGCGTATTCTTTCTTACTTAAGTAATAAATATACATACTTACGTTTACCTTTTATCTATTACTATCTGTATATGTGTTTACATTAATTTCCTTTGACAAAACTAAAGATAGATACTTTGTATTTGCTGATTGTATAGTGAGCAAGCTACATGCAGCTGCAATCATTGTCAATATTAACACGAATGAAAAATGTAATTAATGTCTAATTATGTAACACCTATGCATAAATACGTATGTATTTCGTATATCTACCAGTTTAACAATGATATAGTAAGTACAGTACAATAATATCCAATAATATTCACATATCAGTATTTAGATTCTTCTTCCTAACTGCTAATGACTCACGGATTCTATTCTACAGTACTTTTGTGTACATTTTGTTGATGTAGTTATGTATGTTTATGTATGTACGAACGTAGGTATGTTATATGTATTGTATGAATGTAAAAATCTCATAATACTTGAATTGATTTGATTCGATTAGAGTTTATAGTACAGGTTAAGCATTGGATAGACATTTAATACATAGAGATCCTTATTTCTTTGTCTGGTAATGTTGATCATTACGAGAATGTTGTCAAATTAGCATGCATAATTACCTGCGTATTCGTAAATTCAGCTGATTAGACATAGACATAGGTAAATAAGCATTTTACGCATTGTATGTAATTGTAATAGGCCTGGTTTATGTAGTTACGTAGTTAGTTTATTTAGTATAGTAGTTAGTAATATAGTCTCTAGTTCATAGTTCATTTTTCCTTTGGATTTATATTGCCTTTCTCCATTGTATACTAAAGTATACTTAATTAGACCAGATTTACAACATATTTCGTATATTAGTATATCTGGTCTGGTCTGTCTAGCTGTTATATGGTTATGCAGGTGTTATTGTTTAACAACACAACAGGTCCTTAAACCTTGTACGCTTACTCGTGTACTGTATTTAGGTTTAAATATGTAGCAGTTAGATAATATACTTGTATGTATGTATGTAGTATATTATATTGTTTGGAATGAATAATTTTCCTTTCACGTCTTCTTCATGTTCATTTGAATTCTGACAACAAACAAGATGATTCTGAAACAAGTACATAGATAGATGCACATACCTAACCACTTATTTATAATATTATGTAGCTGTGGCATGCATTAAGCTACGCTTTGAAATGCAGCTCTCATTTTTTCTTTGTTTTCCATTTAACATCACAACACAGCAAGTACCATCCTGCTCTTGCTTTGCTGCCTGCCTGTCTGAATGTCTATGTCCATGTCCTCAAGACTCAAGCAAGACAAGACAACTTTTCATGTGTGAATAACAAGGCTGTAGTTTAACTATTATTAAGTTTATGTATCACCTTCCAGCATTCCGTACAAATAAAATACCATTGTTGGTGAACTGTATTTTTTCTTCTGGATTGGATTTAAATAGTAGACCAGTCCAGTCCAGGCCAGGTTAGTCAAATTGTCCAGTCCTTCCATTTCAGATTCATCAAGGTGTGAAGAATTACCCGCTGCTTTTTTGACGGTTTGTCGGTCTTGACTTCACATTTCTCGTTGTGACTTTGCGCCTCTTCTCTAGCTGTCCGTGTCTGCTTTGTTGAGTTGAAGACTCAGGATTTTCGTCCCCTTTGCCCTTATCCGCTCTCTGTCTCTATTATAAAGGTGAACATGAAAAAAGTCATTATGAAACAGTATAGAACTTAATATCCCAACAATAATGTGCATACCAAACCAACAGTACAATTTACTCGTCATCTTAAGTAGGCTAGTTAAGGTGAAACTATGGAATTTATTCCCTACACTTTACACTTTAAATTTTACACCAACCATCCCATCAAATTACATCACATTCATATCGTCCCCTGGCGCTGGCGCTGGTGCTGGCATTCTATGCATTTGTACTCTATGCATTTCATGTTAACTTTCTTTACAAGACATAATATTATGTGAAGCTTATTAACACTTGAGAAACTCTCCTCCGCTCCTTATTCTCAAATGCAATAAGAGAAGGAACATTTCCAGAGTTTTTTAATTCTTATTTTACTTACATTTGTCCTGCATACCTAACAAATACATACATACCTACTACCTACATAAATAGTAAGTATGCTCTCCAGCCTACAACAATACTACACAATTGAAATAGCACAGAAGGTAAAACTAAACCTTGCCTTGTTTTGTTTTACTTACCTTGAAATGAAATCATATTACCATTCCTAAGGACTCACATAAAAAGACTAAAGAAGATCCAGGCTAAGACAGGACAAGAGCAAAGAAGAGTGAAATGAAAACTGAATGAATTCCTCAGTTGACGTTGACAGCTCGTGGAATTCCATTCCAGGCTCGTTACTTAAATAAGTATTGCATTACACACCATGGGAAGCTAATCTTATAACCATAACTTCATGCAATGTAAATTTAAGTAGGGCGCAACGTATAATTTTAAAGGGATTCTCTGCACCTTGGAAACTTCTTGTCTAGTGTCTTGTCTTGTCTTTCCTTTCTATGATCTACATTCTCAAACAATATTTTTCATCCTTATATACAGATACTGTGCATAAAAATCTAACGATTAGTTAAACTGTTGCTTTACTTTCCTTAAACAAATCTAAGTATGTAGGTAGTACAGATAGGTGCACTTCTTATGCATTATATTTATGTATGTGTATGCTATATAGGGAAAGAAAACTGATGTATAGGTAAATAAGTGAGTGAGTGAGGCGATGAGACTTTGGGACTCTCTGGTGAGACTGAAGACACCATGATTTATTCCTTTCCTAATTTTTGTCACATTCATAAATCTCCATTTTTGTTTTGCATCGTTTGATCTGCCAGGAATGTCTCTGTTGAAAGATTGTATCAACAAAAACCTAAAAGCAATCTCTCACTCACTCTGTCACCATCAACTCCCTCCAGTCTAAACATTCTTTTTCTCTTTTTTACTTACAACTTGCTACTTTTACCAAATCAACGACCATGTATCTTTATCTGCATACATGCATATGGCACAATGCAAAACAACATCTAGCACATGTAAGATACTTCACTCACGACTATGTATGTAAATATTATGCATTTTTGAAATATCTCAAATCTGTCTATGTAGCATGCATATCTAAAGAAGTATTTACTTATCATAAGTAATAACATTTCATAGAAATACTACGTAGTATAATAATGTCTACATTTTTCAATGTGCTCTTTGTGAAAGTATGTAGGATGTCCTATCAGTATGAAGGACAGGATACCGTGAAGACGCAGAGGATAATAATCCTTCCTCTTTATGTCAACTCAACTCAAACCAAAATCGCATTACACAGTGACAATTTTCACATCGTTAATCATCATTCCAATCGCAGAAATAAAGTTTCAACAAAACCTACACTCAGCATGGGACGTGACAGAAATGCTAGTGCATTTACAGTGGAAGCCACAATTTTTTCCTTTTCCATCCAATTGGAATACACATTTAGAAAAAATAGTATCTCTTTTCTTTAAGTACGTATCCTGCACTTTGCTGTTCGGTTCACTTATTGTTGTTATACGATCTGATGCCTTGATACATAATAAAAATGAATACGAATGAAAAATAAGTAAAGTAACATTGGAATAAATAAAAATTCCTTGTGAATGAGAACGGCTGAAGTTAACCTTCCATAGTTAATCAGTTCAGCTAAGGATAATAAGTGAGGTATTTATGTAGCCAACGCTAGTACATACATATATGTACGTGTAAGTCAATGTAATGTGATGTGAGAGACAATACAATGAGCTATAGCTAAATATCTATCTCATATAATAATAATATCGAGTAAGAATAAGAAAAAATCCGTCAGACTATTGTAGGAAAGCGTATACTTTAGCCATCATGGGAAATCTAAGGGTGAATCTGCCAGAGTATTTCAGCTTTTAATTATTTTCCGCCGTCCGTCACCACCATTTCCTTTAGAAAGGGAGCCGAAGCCCATAAGGTAATGCTGTTGGATGGACGTCCGACGTAATAATAACTCTGGAGCTGATTGAGACGTTCAGTTAACTCACTCACTCAACTTACAACTCACCTCAACAAAAGAAGATGAGCAGCTGAGAAAAAATCGAGAGAAAAGTGATGGTTGGCTAGTTAGTGGCTGAGGTGGGTGTTGGTGAGATGTGCTAAGAAGGTATGCTTCCTCTTATTTATGCAACGAATCCCATAGCAGCTCGTCTAACTACATTTATTGCATGCATCGTTTACTTTCTTTCCTTTTGTATGTACTATCCTGCTTACTTGTTCCTCACTACTCTATCTGTACATAGCGCATATAAAACTACATACATACTACTCTAGTACACTACAGTACTAATACATACGTAAAAATATAATATATTCTCATACTACCTCATAATTATATAATATATCATAATTCTTACTGAGCAAACTACATAAAGTGTATTCTAATCCTAATGCAACTATGTACATACTTTTAGATATTTTATATTAAATAATCATACTCCAATCTTAAGTAATTGTACCTGAACTAAACTAGTATTACACTACAATAGAGAAATGTAATAAAGGCAGTATTGTGAATCCCTTCCCTACTACCTCAATAACACATTTACCAATGTTAGTCATAGTTGCTTACTCAGGAAGGCTGAAAACCATGTTCTCATGTAGACTGCTATTTAGCCACAATTACAATTAGTACTAGTCACTAGTATAATATACTACTTATCGCACCAATCTTCTTCGCTCATGTAGTACAAGTATGTTTCTAAATCTAAAATGCGTGAGATATATAATAAATACATCGTAGCTAGTATGTAAAAGCTGGGTCCAGGGTATTATCCCATCCAATTGGCTGGCTATTGTGGCTTGCGAATTTTCGATACATATTACTAAAATTTAATTTTAATTATCAATAGCGATAAACTAGCTTAAGAGTTTTTTCTGGATTATGTATTAATTTCAAGATGTCATTTCAATATGCACTTGCAATAAAAAACTTTAAAGTCAATACTAACGTACAGATAGGTTATATAGAATATACATTTGTACACCTACGAAGTAGGATCTACTTATAAACCCAAGTACATACTACCTTAGTACGTACTACGTTTTGACGATATACTAGTTTGACAATGACATTAGCTGACATGTGGGAATTTTACTTTTCGTATTAATAAAGATATGGAAACAACGTTGTTTGCCTATCTAAATTGTACATTGAAGACTATATTATTCCACTAGTCAATCTAGTAGTATCCAGTCTTTGAGAAAAAGAAACTCGTAATTCTTTCTTAAGCTCAAGGCTTAAATATTGTATACTCGTTTTAAATTATACTACACATAGACAAATGGAACAGCATGCATTGCTGTTCTTTACTGTTTGATGTGATATATACTAGTACATACTATCTGCGTACTTACGTATGTTATGTTCTTTGCTAAAATATTTCCTAGCCGAATCATTGTACAATACTAAAAATTGTATGAATGTATGGTATGCACATTATGTAACTTGAGCAAGTTAAAGTCTTACTTATGTTATGAATTGCAATTTAGCTGAGTGTATGACTACTACTTACCTTTGTGGTTGCCTCTTTTGTTGATGGATAACACTTTTGCTGACACGAGTTGGTGATGGCAGCCATAGCAATTCTTGAATCCCACAACGTCTTTAGCTTTAGCCATATTCTTTTGTATATTGTTTAGCCAGGCTTAGCCCAAACGTATAGCATGTCCTGTCAGATGAAATCGAACGAGTTGGTGTTACTAGTCGCTTTTGCTACAGCTCCGCGTGTTTCCCAATTATTTTGCGGATTCGTAGGCCTTGCACGTTTCTTTAATGATAAAATAATGTGTTGATTACGGCGCTGTGGTATTATTACTCATTTATTCAATTTTCTCGTCATTTCTTATGATTTGTTGAATCACTTTTGCAAAATTGTTGTTTGTCCATTGCGTTGGTTAGACTGGTATTCTGAAATTATAGGGTTGTTCTTGTTCTTCCCTTTGGTTGGTTTTGATTTTGGTTTCCTTGCTTGTTAAGTATACAGCGTTTAGATTGTTTGACGATGACGATTCACTGCGTGAAGTGAGACATGGTGTGATTTTATGCGAATTTGAACTCTGTTAGCCATTATATGTGGACTATGGATACTGGTACTAGGCGTGAAGTCTACTGTTGCTGTTGTTGCGCGATAATTGGATCTTCTGGTCGGACGTCTGACTTTAATTTCACGAATTCCTTGGCCACTTCGTCATTGGGACGCTGTGCCAAAATTCTCAAGATAGTCCAGCCTGTCTCGTCCATTTGGATACGCTTGCCAAGTGCAAGCCAGCAAGCACAAGAGCCCTGTGAAGTAAATAAAGTAAACAAAATGAGTTTAAAAATGCTTCAACAATTATAACTTATTATCTAGTAGCTAAATAGCCTAATGGTTATAAAGTAGTTATAATAAGTACACACATGTGATGTAATAGTGATAAGTCATTTCACTAAGTCGTTAATAAGTTAATGTACTTATTCAATCCAGCATGTGTTTAGATTTTAGATGGTAACCCCAGCATAATAATATTATCTACGATTTATCTTTGAATCTTTAGGGCAGCAGGAGTCTATAGGAGGAGGTAGACAAACAAGACAGAGGATTTCTTGCATGTCCGAAAGATATTAAATCCTTCAAGTCTTAAGTAACCAGTAAGCTTTGAATTGCACTGTATTATCGGCGTAATATAATAATGAGTACCAAATAACCAAATCCTACAGGTTATACCAGAATTAATAATACCTATAGTACACAGCACACCATACCGCCAAATAAATGAAATGCCTACGTAAAAAAGGCTTGGTCATTTTGCAAGATAGAGTTGAAAAGTCAAAAACTGAAATCATAGAAGAAGGAAGAATCATTTAAATACCTACCTAAATACCTAACTACATAGAAATTGCATATACAGATAGTTTAATGTACTATCTACATTGACACGTAGTTATATGCAAAAACAAGTAGGATTTCAGTCTGCACATAGTTTGCAAAGGTAGTTATCTGGAATATATGAACTGATTGAACCGACAAGAGTGAGAGAATGAGGTATAAAGAATACCTACCTATTTGGTTTACCATTTACCATTTACTGTGCTGAGCTGACACTCTCTTATGTAGTACTTTGGTTTGGTTATTGTTGTTAGTTATGCCGCTTAATGCACTCAAAGTTATTACCATTGTCTATAATAATTCTTCTCCTTCTCTCTTTCTGTGTGTAAACGGAGCTGTGCCGACAATACGACTTCGTGAAGCCGAACTGGACTAACTTGACCATCTGCTTCACTTCACTTCACCTTTCTTCCCTTGCCTTGACTTTTGTTTACCCTTTTGCAATACATACTACATACATTAACAATCCAATACAATGCGAGACACATACATAAACAGATATTTTATTATATCAAAACTCTACAACTTAGCTTACTATACTCATTTGTAACCTTTTTGTCTACTAACAAGAACACAAGGCATCGCTAAACATTTTCTATTCATGTTTCCCAATCAGACTTATCCTGACTTGACTTGACTTGAACTGAATTCGTTACCATCATAATTTCTCAACTAAAATCCACGACTCAACTCCAGTGTCCATTCCAGTCACAACTCACTAAATAACGCAAGCCAAGCCAAGCCAGTTCCAGGCCAGTCAGCATCAGCAGCTTTAGTATTTATTTATCATTTGCTTACACACATACATAATGCATTGTAAATGAACTGCTTATTATTTCCAGACTGTCAAGAGAAACCTGGTGTATTTATCATTACCTTCGCATTATTATGACATGACAATGAATTATTTCTTTTCTAAATGAGATATTGAGTCAAGCCAGCCAAAGCTAAACTGATTGATATTTTTCATTTTACAATTACTTACATATACATCTCTCTTACAGATATACTTACATAATTATACGCAAATGGAGATTATCATCTTGTAAGTTTGCTCTTACTCAGTGAGAGATGTGCACAAGATACAGGTTCATTATTTTGACACAACATATGTAGGATTGTCTAGTGCTAGGCAAAGAGTGCCTACTAATCATAATAATTACGTTTATGTAGTGTACATCATAATAGTCCAATTTCCACACTAGGATAATACTTCCTTTTGCCAACAAAAAGCGTATCTATTATAACACAGCAAGGGAAATATTCTAGGTACACATATTCATACATATCTGTATAAGTAAAGGAAGATAGATAATAATGCGTAAATGATGGGTTGCTAATCTCCTAAATAATAATTATTTACTTCGCTAATAGCTTAGCTACTCCTGCTGTTTCTTCCGTGCCAGTAGCCAAGGGTTGACCACCGATGAACTCGTCCCTCGTAATTTATTTCATTGAGCCAAAAGACAAGGGGGATAGATAATATAATGCAAAACGTAATAAAGACATAAAATAATTCCGAACATCATAACATGAGTAACGAAACGAAATGAACTTTGGCTTCAGCTTTGTCTTTGAGCCTTTGGCTCTTGCCTTACTCATACTTTACTTCAAACTGTTCAAACCAACAAACTCCTATACTTATGAGCACAGCAGAAAGAACCATTAATTTGTGGATGGACATATGTATGGATATTTTTACTGTAGAGTACAGTAGAGCTTTAGCAGAAACTATAGTAGAACCTAATGTAAATATAAGTCTAATAATGCTTAAGTATGAGAAAAATAAAGTTATGTTATAGTTATGCCTTAGCACTTGGTTTTGGTAAAGTTATCCATTTACTATTATTACAGTTTACTAGTGCTGGAACAATAAGTAGCACGTTACATAACGTACATAATAGAATTGTTTAACTGCTACTTTCGTTTCGCAGAAGATTATATGTAGTAATGCATATAAATATATAGTGTATAGTAGCTCGAGTAGCATTAACATTAACATCTTGGCTTTGTGGAACAGAAATATATAGAGAGAACTGAAGTAAGAAGTAAGTTAACTCACATAAGCTCATAAAATGATACGACTGTGTGCTGAAATGAAAAAAGGAATAAAATTCAATGGCCCTTAGACCCATACGTTATCTTCCACCATTAACTTATCAACTATAAACCGAAAAGAGCAATTTATACACACATACTACACAAAAGTACTACATCATCATAGTACCTTCACAACTTTAGCTCAAACAACATTGTTCCCGTCTAGCGTAAAGTAACATTCTCATATCTATGTAAGTAGTATGTAGATATAGTTACACTTGGAAATAAATAGTAAAAGTCATGGACCATGCTTCATTTCTGTTGGCCTAACCTACAACTCCAAGTTGGATGGTCAGCCAGGCCAGGCCAGCTCATGCATATGTACAGTACATCATGCCAAAACACATTGATATTAGTTAAACAAAAGAGCAAGTAATAAGTACTGATAAATAGTACGATGCCTACTGGACTTAAGTCGTAATTTTACTTTCAGTAGCCAGTCCACGCACTAAAGTAATAATATAAGTTATAAAAAACGTTTTTATTTTCTCCATTTGGGGCTTCGTTTAGTTTATGTCTTTCTGGTTATTTAAAACTGTGGGATGACCACACGGTGCCAAAAGAAGACTGGACTTTGGTTTGGAGTTTAGACTGGACTGGACTTGACTTGAGCAAGTGACTATAGACGAATAATTAGCATTACTACATACTACATACTATTATGAGGAACGAGGTCCCCTTCCGTTAATCTTTATCTTCGTCGTAATAATGGGAACAGCTTAATATCAGAATACATAATACTTACATGAGCGTTATCTTTGTATATAGACTAGTAAGTAGTATCTCTT
This sequence comes from Tomocerus mixtus, assembly GCA_034694165.1. Lineage (NCBI taxonomy): Eukaryota > Metazoa > Arthropoda > Collembola > Entomobryomorpha > Tomoceridae > Tomocerus > Tomocerus mixtus. The sequence continues at coordinate 53,327 of JAQFYC010000246.1, forward strand.
TACATATTTATGTACAAGGATACAGTTGTTATCATTTCAACTTGTTTGGGCTTCCAATAAATAAAGATATTCTTAAGAGATACAAACTACTGTACTGCATGCATACTTCATATCTCTATCTCTATTCGGTAGTTTGTCTGTTCTGTTTCTGCTATGCTCTGTCCGACTGAAGGAAAGAATCTTATTTTCCCACTTAACTCAAGACAACTACATTTCTAAGAACGAAGAAGCGCAAGTCTTTAGTATTCTGAATATTCTGACTCTGACTCTGACTTGGAGCACAAAGTACAAAACACAAGACTCACTCGCTCCGCTCCGTTGAAATGATTAACTCAAAACATAAATTTCAATTAATTGCTCACGCAGGATGGACGCGAAGAAAATATTTTTCCTTTTCCTCTAATCTACTACCACTACTACTGGGTACTCTTGGCATCCTTTCATTTTACTTTACTTACAATTCACTTTGCTTTTCCTTTGCTGCCTTAGCTTTGGATGCGTGCCCTAACTTTTGCTTCTCATTCTCTTAACGCAACGGCAGCACTGAAAATGGAAAACTATAAACCTACCGCCTCGTAGCCCTTATTGTTTAGCATTATTACATTTATTTATTAAATATTGCAACTTTACTTATACATTCATCTTTTTATCTCTCAAGAACGGATATCTAACAGTACTATCTATGTGCACAAATTACATATACTGTTGTTAAGCTTTTTCAACTCTTTCGGCTCCCTTATGGCTAATTTCCTTTCTCTGCCTTACTACCATGGCCATCATGTCCGCCTAAAAGTATTCACTTTTCTGCTTCATGCTAAATACTATACTTTTACGCGATATTTATGCGAGTACTAGCACGCATGCAAAATTTAATACTACTAACATCACCGCACCATATGCAGCCGGCGATTATTATGTCTAATACAAATATATACTACACTACAAATGGTTCGTGCCTCTCTGCTAGCATATTAAAAATTTCGAAATAGTCTTTTAGCTTCTGACTTATTATACCTTAGTGAATTTTTCTATGCAAAACATTATATTTACATTATAATAGATATTATGTAATTAAAAATGGGTAATCTAACAAGCTTACTTTACATTGGCCCACAGTATAAAACATGCATACGTGGGTCAAGACTTTACTAAAAGTGGATCACTAATTTAAATGCTTTCTGATTGCGTAAAACATAAAAAAAAATCGTAAAATAACAACATAAGACACCATTGAGAAAAATAAGGATTATAAATAAAAACCTGTGCTACCATAGTATAAGTAGGTTTAGTGAGTACAAATTGGATTGTGTACAATTCCATCAATAAAATACAAAAAACAGCTCCATGACCAAATAAATAAGATAGCCACTATTATTTGAACATTGACTGATTACAAGTTAGTGAGAGCAAGTGCTCATAACTTCTAATTATTGCAGGATCCATTAAAATATAGAAAATATTGTCTTGTAAAGAGATCTACTTTGTTGCAATTCAAATTTCAATCTCAAATCAAACGAAGCCACGGAAGGCTTGCCTTGAATATAAATTAATTTAGTACTTAAACTCAATTTAAATGAGCACATATTCTGTACTACTTTATACAAAACTATTTCTTATTCATTCATTCCAGGAGCAGCATGCCATGTGGACTTCATTTGGTTTTTTATGCATTTATGGGATGGCAAGGAGAAAACAAGTGTCAAGTTGAACAGTAATCAAAACAGTAGCTGTCTATATATCTATTGCTTGATTGTGAATGATGATACTTAATCAATTATTGAACAGTAATAAAAATTATAGTCTCACTACTGCAGACATCACAGTCTACTTGAGATTGTTTACGACGCGCAAAAAGCTACGCTGCGCTCAAGACCAGAATTCTAAATAACTCTAGCAATATTAATGATAAGTAGTAGTAAGTAGTATTCACAATATAAAAAATCGACGAGCTAAACTAACTATATGCAAACAGAACAGCAAGCACATAACTAATACCTAATCTTTCTAAAACACACCAGGAGAATTACGCAAGTCTCCAAGGGGTAAAATGTAACCTTGTTTATTTTTATGGGATTCAAAGTATCTTGGAAACATGCGTTAAATTGCAGTGAAGTGAAGATATCCTCAATCCTAACTTAATACTACTTTTCCTGAACTATAGAATAAATACTACTACATACTACAACATTCTAGATAGTAATGCTATGTAAATGTATACAGTTGTAAGTATGTTGTTAATAAGAAATGTTTAGAGCAACAATGAGAATTCAAAGGAGACGAGACGAAAGGATCCGTCAGAGGGCTAGTCCTTGCCTGCCTGCCTGTCCTGTCATACTACTTTATGCGGGTAGCAAATCCTTAATTCTCTCCACTTAAACTTGATAGCCAACAAGACACATTTATCTTGCAATCCATCGGGTAGTTACACGCTAGTTACTTCCACTACCAGTCATCTCCTATCAAAATGAGATGGAAATGAGAGAGGAGCCCAAACCAAACCAGCAGAATATAAAGGAAGGGCACCAGGACAAGACAGGACAGCTAGAACTCAGAAAGAACATGCTTTCAACCTCATGTTCATTTCACTATGTATGTACGTATAGGCATTTAGAAAACATAATCAACTCAAACTAAACGAAACCAACGAAAATCAAACTCTTCTAACAACAACATAGTTTTATTCACCCGTTTACATAATAAATGTACTTGAGATTGTATATACTTATTATGTATGTATGTGTGTGACCCTCTAAAGAGTACATACATAAGTAAGTATTATAAGTAGGTTGTTCTGTTCTTATTTCTGATATCTTTACAGTAGTACTGTAGTAGTAGTATTACCTACTTAACATAAGAGTTACTACGAATGATCCAGTCCTTATTTATCTATTCAACATTTCACAACTTGTGTTCTGGGCTACAGCAAAAGACGAATTGAGTCAGCACAATAAAATAAGTAAGTAAAGGATACCAACTGAGAAGGAAAGGTTATATTATGCAAATATAATAGTAATAGTATATAAGTATACAAGACATGACATCTGGGACAAGATGAAAATGTACTTATGCAGGCACGGAACATATATCTTCACTAAATGGTTTAATACTGCATTTGATTTCTTTTTTACATTTTGTGCATATAAATGCAGTAGAATTTTATAAAAGTACCTATATACGTATAAAGTACGTACAGTAGAAAGATTTTCTTGAATAAATTATTATAAGTAGTAGATAGAGCAACCAATCAACAGGACTACCTGCTACAAACGCCAACCTGCAGTTCACAGTATCACAGTTCAGTTGTACAAAACAATTAATTCCTCGGCTTGTTGCAAGTAACTTAGGTTTACGTTAGCCCGTCACAGCCACATCAGTAAAAAGTTAAAGTAACCTTTTGTGGGATGAGAAACTTGAAATAATAATATACAGCTTCACATATCACCTAAAGTACCTTGTGCCTTGATTTTTCTACAGTTTTACATGTTTTGTTTGTCTTAGGTACTAGTGGAGACGTGATTTAAACTTTGCATGACAATTGACAATGTCTACAACAACTAATTTATGCAAAAACTGAAAAGTTACTGTCGAAAGAATACCTAATGCGAAAAAACACTTACAAAATACAAGTAAAATGTTAGAATTGCTCTTAAAGGTACAAGGTACAATTAAATATGCGATAGATGTGCATGTAAGTAAAATCCTGTGATTATGATAGTAGCTATGATAATATAATGTCCTACATGCACAGGACATAAGTAGATAGCCTAATGCACTTGTAAAACCCGAGGTATGGATGATAAAGAGATAAATTTTGTATAATAAGTCAAGCGTGGAGAACTGAGGTGAAATAAGGAGACAGATAGCGTCTTGACGAAGAGGATAATTATATTGCTCAAAACAGGAGGCAACGAGCCAGATAGGAAGCTCGTATGCTAACTATTAATTCAAGAGTTATATGTTTTTCTCGTTGACATTTACCTGAACAACTTATTTACTTGCATTTCTAATCTTTTTGCTCTGTCAAGGAATTTCCTTCGAAGATTTAGCAATTGAGGGAAACCCAACTGGTTATGATTGTGACTTTATTTTATGATAAGTTCCAACAAAGAAAGTCATTGAGATACCTAACCGATAGAATGCTTCGCCACACCAAGCCACAACAGCTTAATTCGAAAAAAATCTGAAACTACGCAGACAGTAAGTATTACATTTCATGAATTAAGTGAGCTACAGATAGTTGTAGTATGCACAACTTCTTATCACAAGATTAGATACATTCATAAATATTGTACGTGAATTCAACTGGACGAGGCGAGGATTGAATGAGTTAGGAAAAGTTAAAAGGTACCTCTTCTGCCTACTAGAAAACACAGTCTAAGTGTTTATATGTAAATGGGAACTGTTAAGATCGTATGATAATGATGTGGCCTATGCCATCTCGTTCTCGTATTATGGCATGTGTACAGAAAAGGTAAGTAATTCTAGAAAAAGTTTATGCAGGATATGCATACGACTCTTTTATCCATGTAAATAAAAGACAATGGTGTATTTTACCTAGAAGATGAACATAAAATGTAGATGCTTAAGTAGAAGTATATAAACCAGTGTATAGATAGTCTACGTAGTTGCTGGATTGAATATTTTAAGAATAAATTTTACCTGTTCAATGATGTCTCGCAGTTGCATGACAGCCACTCCGACGAAACTGTCTTCACGAGCGAAGCAATAATCTTTGACACAAATGTGCAACTCGAAACAATCAAGATGCTCCTCGTTCCCCACGATACTGAAATCAGTCAAAAGAACAAGTAAATACCGTGAATATTTTATAATAATCAATATCCCGACTACAATATAAGCTGCATTAATATATTCACATACATAAGCTACAGATATAAGCACAATAGGAACACACATCTAATATATTAGCATTTCATGCACCCAAGCATCAAGATCAACTCTTGCTTGCATACATTCTTACCCGTAGTCTACCGTTAGATCCTAAATACATACCTACATACATAAGTAGGCAGATAAAATCAAGAAGAGGTTTAAAACATGAACTTTGCCTTTTGGTCTATATAATTTATACCCAATACAAACATATACTTACATAAACCTAATAATAATATTATATAGCATGTATCTCCCAATATTTGATACATAAACCATTCTGATGATGAACACATCAAAAAGATGGATCATCCATCAACATCAACATCATAATTAAATTAATTGATTGATCAATCACGCCATTCCATTCCACACGACTCTTATACTTAGCTATCTAGAGTAGAGCCTCACAACAACTAAATTCTGCCTACTTTGCGTCATAATCTCCCTAGAAATCTCCTTTCCTCGCACTTTAATCCACGTCATGCCAGACAGAAGATGAGTCGAGTTGAAATAATATTTCTATAATATTAATATAACAATGCTTGATAATCTGGCATGGCATGGCATGGCAAGTTAAGTTTATATAATATTTATCTTTGCTATCACCGCTAGTGCTACATCCTTTCTAGCACAATAAAACAATTCATTTTCCCTCACATTCTCACACTACATACATAGGATTCCTTTTATGCTATGACTAAATAACTAAACAAAAGCTATAACACTTTGGCTGTTTTCCTGCGATTACAATTTAATAGTCTAAATACATGTAATCCCTTCAATAATCCTACAGCTCATAATTCCATAGACATGTGCTTTAAAGAGTAATAATATTATGCTTATGTACAGGTACATACCTCACTACGTAGCTCTTTTCCATAACTCGTCGATTCTATTAATTTGCTACATCACTCAACCTATTAACTTGCTCACACTTAAGTACCAAATCCACTTTATCTTTCCTTTACATGATGATACATACATTTTGCATTGTATAATTGTATAATGAGAATAATAATATATTAAATTTTGTACTGCTCACTCGTTTTTGTTACGTAGAACAATAATGGTGGCATAATACTAACAATAAGTAGAAAAGAGCTAAAGGATAATGAAACGCTGTAATACAGTACAATCCATCAAGGTGGGAATGAAATTATGTGTAGTAGCAGTACAAAAAGTATAAATATTAGTAAGCTATTATACAGTAGGTCGTTATATTATTTATGTAGCTCGTTCTGGAATGTTTTATCAAAATAGATGCTTCGTACGTGTGTGGATTGTTATTGTTGGATAAAACAGGTTGTATTTACTTAGTCGAGCTCTTTAATTGTCAAGTCAGAGACTACGAGTACAAAACACACAATAATACTTACTTTTAATATAATGGTGAAAGAATGAAAATATTTCTCCAAGTTAAACTTGTAGTTAGGTACCTACTTGCTGTAGAAGGCGAAGTAATTAATTTTTATCGACTAAAAGGTCCACTTTTTGCTCAAAATCTCGTATAATTCTCCGTGGTTAATGGAAAATAAAACAAACAAACAAGTTTTGAGTAATTTTAGTGGCAATAACTTACGGGTAGTTGTACTTTAATTATTTCATTGATTCCTCTATCCTTTCTCACAATTTATTTCTCTCTCTGCCCACTTATTCTTTGCTTTGGCTTAGCACTCTATTCTAGAATTGCTATTGCTACTTATGTTAGTAAATAGGAACATTGAGCATTATCTATACTATACTATATACCCACCACATTCACACAAGTTATTCCAATCAACATACTTGCTAGAGTGAAAAGAGCCAAAACATGTGAGCATTAGTGCCAAAACCATTACCGTAAAACAACTAAAGAAATATTTAACAACAGGGCTTGTTTTGTAAGTAAATAAGCAAGGTAAGTAGTAGGTAGCTAAACAAGCTTGTATTGTAGTATAAGGAAAAGATCTACGTGAGGATCTCTACAGATAAAATGTTCGATTTGGTAAAGATGTGTAGTTTTATTTTTTATACATAACATTAGGCAGTAAATAAGTAACGGACTACCGGAGTTGATTCTCAACTCCAATCCACTCTACTCACTACTCTAGTGGAAATCGTTAAAGATCTTAGAGTGAAAAACAATAAAGAGAGCAAAACAGGGAAGGGAAGCGTGAAATTTTGGGTGGTATAGCATGAGACCTCGTTTACTGTGACAAAGCATGGCATTTGGGCTGCGATGAAATGTAAATTGCTGTTTTTAGGTAGAACATCGACCAGGAGGCTAGGCCAAGCAGGAGATGCTGATCGAATTCTGAACTGAACCGAACTGTGTACTACATATGTATATTTATGAATCCAAAATGTCTCACATCACAACATAAAAACCAAACACTACGTTTACGTTTACGTTCAAGTAGGTAACTAGTAAATGGTGTGTACTAAAAATATATGTATAAATGCATTTATTACAGATATTTAAGTACAAAACAAAAACAGAGCAGTGCTGTTGGTCCCATGAAGTGAAGTGAACTACTTAAGAGAAAGTAAAGTTGTCTTTGTCATTGTATAGACTAGCTACTATAAAAATAAAAATATATAGAAAGTATATACGTAAGAACATAAATACGAAAGCAGTTGATTTTATCGAGAAACTGGATCAAAGATTTATCCTTAGCATCTGTGTATCTGTGTACTTAGGAGAGACAGGATGAAATAAAGGTAAGCAGTAAGTAGTATTGTATTGTAGGTAGTAGGTATATAGATTATAAAGAAAGAATTGCGTTTATATAGTGCTACTTAGACTAGAGTGACAGATACTAGGATGCCATGTGATGGACCGACGTGACGACATAGATACACAGAGATATCTGCAGATAGCCCAGTATTAAGCATGTACATTACATTGATATAGGAAGGAAAAGATCTCTCTTATGTAGTGCCATCACATCAGTTCAGTTGAATGGAGCGTGAATGGGCCATAACATTAAAAGCGAAAGGCCATCGAATAAAGAGAAGAGATAGGATCAGTAATTATCAACTCACAAGTGGAATGTTTCGTTGAACTTGGGGGACCATGTACCAGATTTGGATTTAGTAGCTTGTTTTCGCTTCTTATCTGATAAGTGAGGACCGATCAGGTTGACTTCAATGAACGGACGGAACACGCCACCCGTCCCTGGCCACTTTATTTCATTAGCCGCAACCACTTTTTACATAAGACAAAACCAATGGATTAGAAACCATTCAAGCAGTACCAAAAGTGTCCAAGCATCAATAATAATCAACCTTGTCCACTCTTAAGTACTTATTTAATCTTTACTGCGAAGTTTCCTTACTTAACTAGCCTAGTGTATTTATCTCAACTGTAGTTACTTACCTTACCTTAGTTAGTACAATAGGGAATTAAATGCGTGCACACTGCACTGCACAAGTATTTATGTATTAACTTCCAAACACGTCTCCAATTTCATTATGCGCGTTACACGTAAGACTAACCAAACTTGACAAAGACTCCAGCAATTAATAAAATCATCATTGCATTGCAATTTAAACCATCTGCAGCAGATTTAAATTAAGGACATGGATGACCACGTCTCTACTTACCTCTTGTATATAGTAATAACACCTTAAATGTATTATGCTATACTCAAAATGATAAAATATTCCTAATATGAGCATAACATTTATATTCATGTATTAATATAAATTACTTTCTTATGTAAAAGGAACTCTCGTAGACTCGTAGGCAGTCAGAACTCAGGACAAGAACTTGACAAGACAGGTAGGTATACAGTAGATGCTAAGCGCGAAACAAGTTCTGCTTATTTCTTGTATTTAGTAGTTGTACTTACATTTTAACATTGATGATTTTCTTAGGGCAAAAATAACGATAGGAATTCTGTTTAAGTCTAATCCCCTGCTGTATCTGTAGTTGTAGCTTAAGCCTAGCAAATGACGTCTTATTGTTATCTAAGTCCCTTGCATGACTAATTTCCTGTTTTCATTATCATTGATATTCAATGCTGACAGAATACAAAGCGCTTGTAGCTCCCATCACAAAGCATGACATCTTTCATGAAAGTGTTAATATTATAGAGTTAAAATGTAGCAGAGGTTGTATAACAAAATATTCTGTACGCATACACCTAATACTATATGCATTATATGCCAATAAGACTACGTTGTAATGCATTCCACCGAATCTCACTGAAGCGGGGAAGGCTATGTACGTATTTTTTGTGCAGGGCTCAACAAGGTATCGTAATGTTATAGTCTCATTCGTGTATTTATATTATCTGATATATACCTACTCGATATTCATTTAACTAACTATGAAAAAGAGATTTCCTATAACATTTTCATTGTGTGTAGCATTGTAGCATGAAATAGGGGTAAAATTGATTGTATGTCATGTCATGTAAAGTTGCATGTGGTTTCACTATATTTTTTGATGTGTACTATAGAATATCTTGCATATCTGTAGTGATATCTGAAATGTGAGGCAAGGCAAATGCACTTTACTATATAACAATTAAATAGAATCTAAACCACAACGCAACTCTCAGAGGCCAGGTCACCTTTGCATTTGAATAAGAATAAACGAATTAGCTATAGAAATGAAGATGGAAAGATGAATGCAGAAGATCTACAAGTTCAGTTCAATCCACTCAATATAATAATGATTACGATGCAAGACGCCTGCACTTGATAGCCTATGATTACTGCCTCATTTATGTAACAGTTAATGCCGATTGAGTTAATACGAACTACGAACGTGTATTGCAGTGTGTATTCTATGAACATATCAAGAAAATGAGAATCGAAAGGTGCATCTTTTTTTGTGTACCTACATACATGCATATAATAAAATAATGTATAATGCATGCATTTTTCCAACAACTTTTGTGTAGGTTGCCTCTTACTTAGTTTGCACAATTGGGATTGAACGTTAGATTGGCTCTTTCACTCTTTCTTTCGGCTTTTCAAAAAGATTAAGTCATTATAATGCTCAACAGAATATTAATTCAACATTTTCTGCGAGCATCAATTCAACACTTGTTGCAGATTAGAGCAATTGCAACTCTGCTGCTACTACGCAGCGGATAAATACATAATATTATATTATATCAGCATAAATAAATGCCCACTTTATACTTACCTCTACCTTTATAAGTAAATCTGTAGCTATAATAATGCTATAATGCTAAACATGTTCCCTTGTTCAATTCAAACTTCAAGTTAACGTTATCATAGCAGACAAGACAAGACAACTTAAACAGCTTAAGGTGTCGATCAGGATAATATGGCTTTAACTTTGGCTAACTTTGATTTTCTTGCAAGGTTTATTTTCTTTGGTATTATGATGAGTGCAGTTACTTAAGTACATAAAGTAAAGTAGTTGTCCTTTTTATATAAATGTAAATTTGTATTGTACGTGTTCTGTTGCGATATGTTTCTGCCTACACTCTCTTGTATTTATGTGCACCTGTAAACCTCACGGGCTATAGTAATAGAGCTAGAGCAAAGCCAACTCAGCTCACTCTTTACATTTTAAACCTCAGCAAGATCTCAAATCTTTGTTCGTAATGGATACAAAGTCATTATTATTTTGGGTGGATGTCATTAAAAGGCAAGTTGGAACATGGTGCTTTGGAGCTGGTGGGAAGCCAATTAGAGTTCGATTCCTGTCCGGTCTGTGCACTTCTCCTTGTTCATTTTCCTGTCATTTTTTGACAATCTTTTACTTTGCTACAATGCTATCCTACACTTATACTCCTCTTCCTTAGGTTATCTTAATGGTATGCACAAACTATTTTTTGTTTACCCTCTTCCTTTCATTTCATTATGCAATCTCAATTACTCATTGTCATGAATCAATTAAAGTAATTTGAATGGAGCATAAAAAACTGTGGTTTGGTTAAATTATTTTTTGTCAACATTCCAGACACTGAAAGCTATTAGCATTAACCAAATCAAATGAAATTGCTCTTTCAATAGCTATTCTATGAACTTCTACTATTCTGTCGAGAGGTTTGTGCATACTATGTAACTGTTTCTATTGACGGTGTGATATAGTGCTAATACTAATGTAACATTTGAAAAAGTATTTATTATCCACATTACATACGTACATACTACATACGTACGTAGGATCTTATGTATGAATGTATTTACTAGTTGTAGAAAGACTTTCATAGAATAATATGTGAACCTTGTTCGTCTATCTATCTACCGTGCTCAGCACTAACAATGAATGAGGCAGACGAGTGAGAATTTTTGGGAATAAGTTCTGTTCTAGAGTACGCAGACAATTCTTTGGAAATAAAATACTATATGAAAGTCAATATGGGGAAGAGAGAGTGAAAAAAATGTGAGCTCGTAAAATGTCTCTGACTCTCTGAAAACCCATAAAAGAAATTTATGAGCTGAAGGAAAATCCAACTCTATCCCAATCTGCACTAACCAACAAATTGCCAAAAATCCAGGGCAGACCGCCATGTACATACAATTCAACTCTACCTACATTCATACATTAAATATATTATTACATTACATTATTTCACATCCTGGCTCGCTCTGGCTTCCCATTATTACTACTACGCAATCCAAATGGATGGAACCTACTTAATATATATGACGATGACATAAGATAAACCTCCTTAGTAAGTAATGCACCTATATATAATATGTAACATATTCACACGGAATGGTATATGGTTTCGCATACTATATAAATAGGTACCTATTCTAACTACTATATATTTAAATAGTAGGTAATAGAGCAGATAGAAACTACAGTTCGTTCCATTTGAAAGCACTAAAACCGGAAAACTATGAATAATGATTTGCAAAAATCTTTTCCTATCCTTATTGATGGGGGAAAGTTACAGCCCATTTCGAATTACCTCGGACTCTGACACAAACAATGGATTACACGTACCATATACCATAGCACATAGTCCATTTGCTAATTTGCAGAAAAACCTATAATGGCACATATATGTAAATTGCTCCAACTATTTTTTATCCTTCCGTTTCAATGGAAATATATTCAGTTTTCCTACACGCAAGTTTACCAACTGACCCTGTAGTAAATAACTAGCCATCATGCATAAATTGGGCATTACATGATTTGGGAAAAGAAAAGTATATAATTTAGCAAGACTTGACTAAAGTAGATAATAAATATTGTTATGATATTATCCTTCGTTGATCTGTACACACGAACGCGTGTCCTATTAATAAATGATGCGTTGATAGCTACTTATATCTGTAGCTAACATAAAAGGTTAGTGCTCTTAAAACGCAAACTTATGTCCATGGTTATAGTTTCTTAAGGAACTCTAGTATTCATTTTCCACATCACACAATAATGTGTGGGTGGCCTTTGATTTAACTATGATCATGAAGTGTAAAAACGAACGCTCAGCTAAGATGTCCAATCAGTTTAAATCAAATTATTAAATTGTTATGCAAACAAACCTCCAGCAAGACTAAGACAAGATATGACATGATGGACATGACAGCCATCAAATTATCAACTTACAACTTAAACCTTATTATCATCTCATTCTCTATTTACTTAGAAATACTAATGGTAAATAGGCAAGGCAGAACATTTTCTTGATTTTGGATTATGTACTACACTGTAATTATTGGCAGTAGGCATGCAAAACGAATGCAAACTTTAAAAATCTTTCTGGTCTTGCAAATATAATAGTAATTCCAAATTATCTAACACAGTACAGTGTACATGTATACTGCTAAATATTTAATAGTGCTAATGCTAATAATGCAAAACTTAATTTATTCAAGTAGTTCCTTATTTGAATTTGTTTGAATTTGAATTAAGTAAGTAGAGAGAGTTACACTCATTGCCTGCATCGTGTGTTTAAGTCATAATATTTTTTAACTGTTGCCTATATAATATGTAAAGGAGTGCCCCTTCTTTTCCTCCACTCGTAATCTGAAAGAAACTATGATTGCGTGCGTACGTAAGTATGAATGTATAAGAGAGTGCCTTTGATCCCGGATCCGGAATCTTGTCTTGCATAGAAGAACGACTGAGCTGGCTACCCTACGCTTTTCTTTGCCGTTTCGTGCAAACTAAGATTTACGAATTACTTTTCTGTGCGTATATTATATTGTAGTTTATACAAGTCTGAAATTTTACAAATCCATTTCCTCTTAGGACAAGGCAGGGCAGATGTATTCTCCCTTCATAGAGTCTACTATGCACATATATTATAATGGTAGTGTACTACTGTACTGTAGTGTAATGTAATGTTTCACTGACAGAACATTTAATATTCTTTAGGAATAAGGTCGTTTCACATCATGACAATAACTCAAGTTTAACTGTTTAAAGAAGCTTAATTCAAAACCTACAACAAAGACTTTCGCGCTATGTGATATGTGCACGAACGACAATTTAACATCCCGTCGAGTCGTGTGCCGACAGTTTTTCAAAAAATGGGCTATTGTACGCTACGTAATGTAGTTTCTATATGTAACAATAGTAGAATATGTACAGTAGTTAGAGCAGGACTTATAATGCCTCTTTTTTCGTCTTGCCTTGACATTCAGTGTGTAATTCTACTACATACGCAACTCAATAGTTACTTAGGAAGAAAGTTTCCACTTTCCATGCACAAACATAGAATGATAACAGTAACAGAGGTTACATTATATTACTTTTGTTAGAATTGTATCCCCATTATCCAAGTAACAAAGAATACGAAATTCTTCTTAAGGGAAACAAAATGCGTAAATTTGGGAAAACTACTCACTCAGTTTTATGTAATAATACTTACGTCCTGCAGAGGAAGACAATTCCACACAGACTGGATTTTTTCTCTTAAGTATATGTACATTATATATGCGTATGGTTAGTGTGGTATTACTGACGGAAAAAATAAAGAGACGGAACAGCGGAGCTGGGACAAAGAGACAATGTACTAAAAGTAGTTGTCTTATTCCAAAAGTTCCTCTTTTGTTTTAGTCAAAGTCAAGTTTAGTTTGAGTTTCGCTTAACACAGGCTGCATAATATAATATTTTCAAAGTGCGAACCAAGGGTAATGCGCATTTTTATATACGAAACGTGTTGGAGACGCGAAGGAGACAGAGACAGACTGATGTGGAGACAATGATGTGCGTATTGTATATTAAACTGTAAGTCGATGATCTGTGTTACTCCTACACAAAGTACTATAACATAGAATAAAGTAGGTACGTAACCCTACGTAAGTTGAAAACTCACCTTTGACTGTGACCTTATGTTTTCCAGTGCCAGGATGTGTAAAGAGATCAACTTGGATGGAAATTTCTCCCACACTTCCCTCATCCATGCTTGGAATATCTAGACAAAGAAAAAGTTTAAGTTAACGAGAAATAAACTTTATTTACCAACCCTGGCTTTCTATGGCTTCACTTCGCATTGAATTACTTGGCCAGAAAAAGACTAGAGGATACTATACTCTTTTCACTTTGTTTTACTTTCCCATTTCCCCGTTTAACTACGACTACAGTCTATATGTATATAACTACCCGAAATACGACTACATATGATTACACTATCTATTTACATACATGTTAACTTCAGTTACTCTCTTTTTGATCATTTCGTTGCTCATTCTTCTCTTTTTTACAAGCTGCTAGGTAAATACAATAGCTGACAAGGGATTTTGAATTCCCAAGATGCGTTACTACATTTTTATTGTTATATACATAGGTTTACGATTATAGTGACGGCTTACGCAACTATTATCTACATTTCTAATTAATTGCTTGTTAATATATTATCAGATGAGGTAGTACAATTTACTCCAATTTTACAACTGAAATAGAAATTTAATTTGTGCTAAGACATTGCCTGAATGACTGTGTATAACCATCCTTTAATAGAACAAATACTGCTAAGCTGTAGCTAACTATTACTTACAAATAGCATAAATGGAATGAATCTGCGTTATACACTGCTCATGCACACCTACGCTTATTTATCAATTTTAGGTCTAATCTTTATAATTATTGTCAATCGTGTTCCGTTATCTTGATTAAGTATACACCATGATACCTCATATCAGTATTTAAGCATGCTACATACAACATGGACCCATTTTAATATTATTTTAATAAACATTAAATTGCAGTTACTGTATGTAGAAGATAAATTATAAATATTCAATTCAAACACCCGCACAGGTCATTCACAATAAAACCTTTGAAAGAATTTAGTACATACTCAAATTTCTTGTACCAAAATATCACAAAATAAGACATCGAGAGTTAAAATGACAAATACATAGTGCAACATTGAACAATTTAACAACAACAGTCAATTAAGGTAAATAGTCAACCATTATATTTGTTACCATTTGGGAAAGAGATAAAAATTTCATGCAAAGCGACAGAAAAGGAAGAAATTACGAACTACTATAAGAACTACACACAGTGTGGATTAAAAGGTATGCTCATTTATTTAGTTAACTAAAGTATTGTTAGTAGATTCCATTGTATGCATTTATTTTAAGACAAACAGGTTGAACAAACAGAAAGAATTGTGTTAAGTGTTTGGAGATCACTTTGAGGACAATGACAATCAATAGAAATGCAAACTGTGCCAAATCGCTGTAAGTGAGATTATTTATTTATTTGTGTGTTTATGAGAAGAGAAAGGGCGAGCAAAGATTTGAAAAGGGTTGTGTCGTTGTCAATTGTACACAATGGAAATAGATAGTGAAAGATTGGATAGAGAATAGAAGAAGAAGCA
>JAQFYC010000247.1:0-68930 GCA_034694165.1 Tomocerus mixtus
CGCACGTTCAATATGAACAGATGCGAATCAAGCGCGCGTCCGTCTGATTCATATTCTAACCATTGAGTCCTCCTTAATGAGGTGAAAGTGAAATGTAATCTAGATGATAAGTAATGCTAATGTTGAACTAGAAAGGACATTTTCCATAAACTCCGCGACTTTAGGCCGCCGCTATATTGCAAGTTATTATAAATAATTGTTGTAAATTATTATTATTCAGTCACATCACACTGCAGAAATTCCTAAAATGTAAGGTTCAGCCAGAGCCAGCGTTACCAAAATAAAACTTAATTTTGTGAAAAACAGTACCAATAGTAAGTCACTCTTAATGTCGTTACGTAAAAAATGTAATTACAATGTTAATTGCACAGTTTGAAGGATTTTATGATTTATTATATCAGAAAAATGCAATTCAGGGATTTGTGTAGTCGAGTGATAGGGTGACAGTGTTTGGAATGAATAAACTCTGTAATAACAACCCTTTATTATAGCAACGGCTTATGTTCGGAATATTTGATAGAGCTTTACACTGCCGATATTTGAAACCAGTTCTTTAACAAAACTCAACCAGTTTGACAATGTATAGGTTACTCGAGACTTTTGCTGTTATAAACTATATTACTTTAGTTAGATCAGAAAATTATTATGATTCTCCTGAAAGTAATCTTTCAACCAGAAAAATGTGTTGAGTGGGAAAACAGAAAAAATTATTGCAACCTGAAACATTTGGATTGTATTTTGCAATATATTAGGTGAAAGTATTTTAATAGCAAAAACAAAATCATCCATAAAAATTATTTATGCAATGCAATGGATGTAATATGTGTAGGCTAATACATAAAGTACCATTGATGCTTTAATAGAATTTAATATTTAAAATATTTTACTATATTATATTATATTTTAATTATTATTATATATAGGAAGGAACTGCACTTAGATACTACCTATATACTAATTTATATCCCACTGTACTAAGTTTTCAAAATTACAAAAGATTATTTTCGTATACATTACGTTGAATATATTTGAATGCAATTTATTGTAGGTACACCAATAGAACATTATTTATATATATTGGAAGAGCTTTTGGAATAGAAGCTACTACCGAGAGTATTATTCCTACTGCATGCACTTTGAATTTTGATGTAAATGTAATTCTGCATCAATGAATATTCGATTGCCGATTGATTGGAACGATTATTGAGTTATCCTCACAATAGACATACTGGATCCTGTCATTTTAGTATTTTTTGGCAACAGTTAGCTCTACATAAAATAACCCTACTTTACTATGTATTAGTTGGAATAAAAATTATACAATACTTGTTAGACTAAATAAAAAAATCGAGAACTTAGCAAGCGTAGTAATATTAAGAATCAAATAAATTGCATCTATATAAGCCAATATTTCTCTTGCTTGCCAAGCTTTTAAAACTGTCGGAAACTAAAAA
The DNA here is from genome assembly GCA_034694165.1 of Tomocerus mixtus. Lineage (NCBI taxonomy): Eukaryota > Metazoa > Arthropoda > Collembola > Entomobryomorpha > Tomoceridae > Tomocerus > Tomocerus mixtus. Next base: position 1,455 of record JAQFYC010000247.1, read on the forward strand.
TTTAAAACAACAATTAATTTTGGCCTGTATATGTCCTAGATAATGTCATGAAAGAATTTTGAAAAGAATTCATAAATGCTGGTTGAATTAGGGCCAGAGAAGTTTTCATTAATAATAATGATATATTATTTAGTAAGTTTAACATAATGTATCATACCTAAATTAAAATATTAAGTTTGAGAACGGTTGTATTTGTAGCTAAAACACAATATATAATCTGAGCCTATAGTCTGGCTCAGGCTGAGTTTGCTTGCATCATTATAAAAGGTTGGCGCTAAAGAATATTGCATGCTGTACGTTGTAAATGAATAGCAATTTGCAAGCAAGTTGCGTCACTATAACATAGGTAGGGTACACAATAACAATAACGTTGCGTTATGTGTGTTTGTGTGCCTTCTTGCTTTGTAATTTGTAATACGTAAACGTACGTACGTTTTGGCTCTTATATATATTACACAGGCCCCGCGCCGCAATAATGATACAGCACTATATATATTATATACTTGTATATACTTAACTGGAACTTAATAAACTGGAACTGACCTATAACGAGTACCCCTTTTGTGCGACAAGTATATAGCAAAAACACAGTTGTTTTGTCGTTGCATCTGGCACGGTGCAGTCGCAGTGCAATGAGGTCTGTGTTTATTATACTCAGTGCAAGAATTGTAGTAATTTACATGTATACACAATACAAATTCATAATATAATCACAAACAATCTTTATTTCATTATTGCTGTCTTGATGTTTGTGCTTTTACTACAAATCACAACACAACTGCAACTGTAAAATGAACACGTGTGTAAGTAATTAAAATAACATTATAAATATTTTACTGTTTTCCGGTTTTCTAAAAATTGGAAATGCAGTTGGTTAATTTACTTAACATGTTTGTTGTTTATTGTACAGTCAGTCCAGTAGTGTCGGTTCAAAGTTCAAGACGTCAAACAACGGAAAGTTTAACATTGAAAGGTTGACAGGACAGTTGACAGCAGATTTCTTTTCTTTCTTTTCGGCCGATCGGTAAGTCCCTATGTCATTGTGTCAATTAACCAACATTTATTTTGCCATTTTTATTTCAAAGCGTAGGCTTGTTTTAATATTTTTTAGTGTACAGTGTACAGTATAATATACAAATGTCAAATGTAGGTTAGGTCATAGGTATAGTCCATTTTTAATAATATTAGGTGTTTCATTTGTCATTTGTTATGATGCTAAAGGAATTTACATGCCCCAATATCTGGGGAAAGGTATATTAAGGCTTTCCTTTACCCCTTTTGTGTTTTGATTTTGGCAAAACCAAGCCTATATTTAAGGCACTAGTAATAGTAGAAATGCAGTTTTATGAACCTAACCTGTAACTGACAACCTAATGTTTTAAAGGAAATATTCTGCTGTCAACTGCTGGGCTAATTATTCCCAGTCTGAGGAAGAGGAAGGGTATATGTGTTGTCCGTGGGTTCGCTTACGCTTTGCTGTTTGCTGTAATTGACTGAGCTTGTGAGTTTTTGGAGTTTACCCCACCCGGAAAACCGGCTCTTTACTACTAACTCTTTGAATGGACAGTGCCACCATGTCACACGCACTTGGTGAATTAGCATTAAATGTTAGATAAATAGCTAAATATAGTTGGCATTCGTAAATTCGTATGAAGCACCCCCTGTTCGCTAGTTCGCTTAAATGTAGCAGGTTGGGGATTACTTTTTATTATTTATTAATTTTATATTGTTACCATCCATGTTGTACTTGCAGGTGCCGAGTGTGATTTGACTGGTGACGTTGTCTAAAGGCGTGACGAACAAAGAAAAGACTTACTGGAAAATTTGTCGACTTCTAAGGACACATTGAGCATCATCAACAAAACAAATTCAAAATGGTAAACTTTGCACTTCCTACAGATTGTATAATATGTTGTATTAACTGACAACTGGGAGGAAATGTGAACTAAATGCGATGTTTTAAAATCTAGGAATACAAAGCAAGTACTATTAAAAATAAATTTAAAATACGCCAGCAACGTAAAAGCCCACTTTTCCCGTCATCATAAAATAAAGGATTCGAAAATTCTCAAGTGCTATTTCTGTGGCGAAACTTTTGAGGAAGAAACTACAATGAAGGCTCATGTTGCAAAAGACAGTTGCACGCTGTTTGTTAAAAGAGAGAACAACAGTATGCTACGACGACGGCCTGCCTATAATTGCTATAAATGTAATTATAAGGCTTCAGATTCCGCCAACGTGATTGCTCATATGGTTAGCATCCACAAAATATTAAAACCGAAAATGTATCAATGTTTTACATGCAAGAGCAGATACAGGACCCCTGCGGAGTTGAATATGCACAAGAAGGATTGTATAGCAGTTGTCAACTCAACACCAATAATCACCCACAATGCTAAAATAGAAGTGGAAATAAATAAGCAGCCTCAAATAAATTTGAAGAGAATTAAGAAGCCTTCGTACAAAATGAAATTAATCATCAGTGACAAATCCAACGTAACAAGCAAGAAAGTGATGAATAGGTTGAGTCCATTGAAGATTAAGCCAATAGGAAAGAAGAAATATAAATGTGTGCAATGTAATTTTACATCTTCAAATGCTTTCCATATTCATAGGCACGTGCAACTAGTACACAAGATCAAATCGTCAAAGCGTTTTGAAAATATTTCCATGTTAAATGGTCATTTAAAAACAAATTGTAGAACGACTGAAGATGTTCCCCCAGTGGGAGTGACAAATAATAAGGAAGAGATGGAATGCCCAAAATGTAGTTTTCGGTCATATTTTCCAGACAATCTGCGTCGGCATGTGGATATTGTTCATGGAAATATCAACCCGAAAGTTTACAAATGTGATTGCTGTATGAAACTGTTCCAGAATTTGAACATTTTTCAATCCCACGTGCAAAATGGGTGTTTGAAGCCGGAAATTGTCGATAGCACTATTAATATCCTGCAAACAGAAGCTGCTGATGCTAAGGTTGCGGAAAACTATCAATGTACGCAATGCAGTTTCCGTTCTGAAAACAGAAGCCTCCTTCGAAATCATATAAAATCAGAACATAAGAAGGAGTCTCCAACGGCATTTAAATGCACTATATGCGCTGAATCTTTCCAGTATATCACGGAATTTAAATGTCATGTAATGAAGTGTAAAAAGTTGAGTGGCATGAATGGTGAAACCCCCAGAAGATCCAAATCTATTCCAAATTTAGTATCAGCCAATGACACTGCATCAGGAAAAAGGGAACCCATATCATCAAATATGACAAGTGCTACTTCTTCTGTGATCATTAATAGAATGTCGAGACATTCTTTTGCTGCGGAAACCAGAGACCTTGATCACCCCATACCAAAGGGATTACACAATGGATCAGCTCATGCAAACCCAAGTAAAGAAGACAATTTTGAAAGGCAAAGAATTGAAGAGCCAATTGTACAACGAAAATTGGCTTCGCCGGTGATAAGAGTTCCGAATCCTCTAGCACGAACGCAGCCTCGTCCTAAAGAGCAAATTCTTGATAGGTCTCATCATGACAATTCCCAAACAAATTCTCCTTTAGAAAAACACCTAAAAGAAGTTCCTCAGTCTGTTATTCAAGGAAAGCCATTTGATTCATTTTCACTTATGAAGGTTCCGAATCCTTTATCACCTAAAAAGGATTTTAATCCAAAAGAGTTACCTCGTCGAAAAATTGGCGGCCGTTTCATTCTTACAAGAAGCTCAATACGAGCTTATTCACTACCAATTACCACTGTTTCGCCAGTGTCAAAAGAAATAGCAACAACACCAAAGGTAGTAGAAACTCGTGTTGAATCAAAAAATGAGAGCTCCCGTAATAATCATCCTTCAGAAAAGCGTTCGAAACACGAAATTGAACTGTATGCGCCCGAGAAAAGTGTGGACGTAATTGAAAATTCAGAAGTGGCTGAGCTATATTCATGTTTACATTGTGATTACAAATCTCCGTATACCTGGTCTGTTGGCAACCATATGAAGAAAACTCACAAAATAAGCCATCCAAAGATTCACAAATGCAAATTTTGTGGAGAAATGCTGCGGCATTTGCGGGACCTCAGAAATCATATGACAGAAACTTTTTGCGTGAACACGAATAAAGAGTTTGCTGAGCAAATAAAGAGCTCTATAAAAAAGAGACGATACAATTGTTCCCACTGCAGTTATAAGACTGCATACAGTCATGCCATTCGTGGTCATTTGAATAAGATTCACGAGGTATCTGATGCAGAATTCCAAAGGTGCTTTGTTTGCGATGACATATTTATGAGTGTAGCCCATTTGCATGGACATGACTGCGGACGAAATGCGTCTAGTGTTGTGGCAGTGAAATCATATGTTGCACCTATGACAAAGGAGCAGAAAAGAAAGAGATACCATTGCTTCAGATGTCCATTTAAGTCAGCATATGCCCACCATGTGCGTAATCATTTACAAAGAAAACATAGTGTCGGACTGGTAAAATTTCAGTGTTGTCCTACTTGCAATCTCGTATTTACCGAAAAGGCCCAATTTCAAAAACATGTATGCGTAAAACCTAATGCATACAAGAGTAATGTTGCTCATTCTGAAGAATTTGAAAACAAATGCGGCCCAGTTTTTGTTTGCAAGATGTGCGAAAAAATTTTTGATGACAGAAACAATTACAATAATCACATCAAATTAGCTAAATGCTCGAAACAATTCACAAGAAATAACGAGGGAAAAATATTTGGAAAGCCTTTAGTAAACCTGAATGTAACGTTGTCCCGACTAGGTAAGAAAACTTTAATGTGGTCCGCAAAATAACTTTCGGATGTAATAAAGCATAATTCTTGTTCTGATTTTTAAATTCAAATATATAATTAATCTATTGTTTTTTGCTTAGATGCATCCGGAACTTCACACAACAATTATACCAGAATAAATAAATTGGAGCCGACTATTAGTTTGCCCAGCGACGATGAATACCAATCAGAAATGGATTACTCTGATGAAGAAATGGAATACGAAGAAAGTTATTCTCCCAATGAGTTCCTAGAGAGCCAACAAGTTATCACGCATAACGGCGAATTGTCGTATTTGTAAGTAGCGTAGTATTATAGTGGATGATGAGTTTTGTAAAACATTCAATTGTAATTGTAGTATTATTACATTTACCAACTATTCTAATGCAATTTTATAGTTTCATTGACGTTGTCTTACTTGAACATTTTAGTTTGGAAAACCAAGGAGATTCGCAAGCTGAATATATCATTGAAGAGAATTTGGAAGCTCACGAAAGTATTATTCGCCAGTATCTGGATGTCAAACAAGTTCCCGTCAAAATAGTATCTGATTTGTAAGTACCAACCTTTGTATTATATAAAAATTACCCATAACGTACATATACCTACGTTTTAGTTTAAAGTTTTAAAAATGTAATATTCTAACATAGAGTATGCTGGAAATCTGATAATTCCTTTCGTGTATGTTTAGCAATATTGAGCGGTGTCCAAAGAATGGTGATCAGTACAATATGTCAAGTGATATTCCAAGTATGCCCTCTTCAGTTGTAGCTGACTCTGATGTTAAAGTATTCCACGAATTGACTTCTTTTCCACCAGTTGATTTTCCTCATCGTTCAGAAGAAGATTACACAAATTTTTATGCAAGTGGAATCCTTCCTACCGGAATAGTATTGAAGCCATCTCTAGTATCAGATACAGCATCTTATAGTACAGATTGTGATACAGATGCTAATAACTCTGAAAAGGTTGAAAGCATTATATTCAATTCATTTGACTATTATAGCGATTTAGGAAACATGTTTTTCTTTGATAATGTAATTTCTGAACCAACTAATGATGTTAGTAATAATTCTATCCACATTGCTAATGACGATGTTACCTTGAAGTAATTTAAATAGATAGTAGAAAGTGAGGTTGCAGACCTGGAAGCAGAATTTACTACAATGTATAGTATACTGTAGTATCTTTTACATGGGATGACTGATAGTGTTGAGACTGATGTAGGTATTATGGATATTATAGTTATTTAGATATAATTAGAAAAAATTGCACGTGCAATTTTAAGTTTGTGTAAGTATTAGGATTTACTATATTGTGTATATTATGAACTAAATAGCATACACAGTAATTTCACTGTCACTTGAATTAATTATTATTCTTATTTCCATATTGTACATACTTATCATGTAAACAATTGTTAAAAGAGCTTAACGTAATTTCAAATTGATTGTGCATTTGTAATTGTGTTTAGAATGAGTTGTCACAGAGAGTAATATGAAAGAACTACTATGCAGGATTGTAGAACCCCAAAATATATCTTATTAGTCTCTTATTATATTAAATATCTCTTATTATTTACCCAATTAAATTAATAGCTGGCTAGAAATATTAAAATCGCTAGCAAATGTAGTGAACTATCGCATTTACTGCATGGTTCGTGAAATGATTAAAAAGATGTATTTAGTACCTTACAAACTGTGTTCGACATAATTAATTAACTTCGATTATCAATATCGATGTACCTATATGCGTTTCAATTTTGTCTGGGCGCCATTACAGTTAATTAAAATTAAAGTAAAATAAATTATAAAATAAAGAAGACATTGTCCCTCTCGTCATTTACTTATTAAATCATTTTTATCTCTACTTGTTTTAAGTGTCATTGTCTCTATGATTGAACGGTTTGGTAAATTGTTTCTTGCACTTTTCGATTCATTGATCTTTTCTGTCCCGTTGAGCTTGTAACTTTCTTGTCTTACGTGCGCGAAAAGTCGTAAGTAATAATAGTAAGTGCTATTAAGTAGTAGTTTGGTCAGTTGCAATAGCAGCTAGTACAATTATATATTTTCGTTAGCATTTTTACTCCACCAACCACCATGCAACACAATAACACTACGTAAGTATATCTGTTGCTGTTGTACACTTTGAAATACCTGCAGCCCCTACGATTGTCAACCTTGATGCAAAGAAATAAATTGATATAGGCAGAATCTACAAGAGCATTAATTTTAATTAGGTAACTAAATGTGTTTTATTGGGAACTAGTTGTAGTGGACTTCTCGTATCCACACGCGGAAATTATATTCTAGTGTGAATACTGAGTATAGAAAAGTTGCGGTTGCGTCAAGATTTTTTTCATTTACGCAATAAATGCAACTTGCACTTAATGTAGACGTTGGCACTCAAGATTTTAATTCTGAATATAGCATATTGCTGATTGCATCTTGTTTCTGCATCCAGTTCCCCTGTTAAGTAGAAAAGCCGTCGTACGTAGTATATATTTCCATTGCGCCTGTAGCCAGTAGCGAAAGCAAGTCATGGTCGGACACTGCCACTCCACTGTTTGCTGTAATTTTTCACAGGTCATGGTCAATAGGTCAATAATTTTGGTTTCTACGCACATAAAATATCTTTCCTAACTATGACAGCTCATAATAATGTTGTTCGGACCAAACATAAGTACATGCTGGTCATTATAGTATTAGAAACTTCACCATATACTAATTATGTAATTACCTATACCGATAATATCGTATTCTCTCTTTCAATGTCAGATCTTTATTTATTTAATAACTTTCATTGGTAGGAGCGCTATTACAATGTAAATAAACACACCACATATACCAGGTATATTTATATAATCAATAAATCAGCGTGATATTTTCTGCCAACCCTTAATTTCTTTCACCATAGATCCTCCAGTTCTTTGTAAAGCTAATAAGAATAGTCATACATATGTATTAGTACGGTGGTCCGATAGCGAATCGTTTAAATATACAGTTGTATGATTGTCCGGAGTCCGGAGAATATTATACATTGTCATGTACTTAGAAAAATTAGATCCATTTTCAGCGCGAAATGACATTTCACGTCGAAACCTATGATTCCCAATAACATAATATCTATCGAAACCTGAATCTGACTCTACGTTTAGGCTATGAATAAAAAAGCTGTGATTAAATACTTTACACTTACAGGTTATTGGCAATTTACTGTTATATTGTTATATATCGGCTTAAATGTGACTTCTATTATCTTATCGTGGTTGTAGCTGTAGCAGTTAAATATGTTTTAGCGTCAGCAAATATTGCACTGTTAAGTATTTTACGCAGTAATAAGCATTAATTTACATGAAAGCAGCTCCAATACATTTTTTTGTATCTGCATTTGATTACGTAGAAAATGTATGTGCCTAATATATATAACTTATGTAACCATTATAAAAGTTCATGCTAATACAAATAGTTGCACACAATTTACATGTATCAGAGTATATTATACTTATTATACATCAATGCATACTGTTTCGAAGTGGAAAACTGACGTTCTACATTCCAAGGGTAGTTTACGCAGTAATTTGGTTTACAATTTCATATACTTACAAGTATTTATAATAATTTCAATAAATGATTTACGGTGTATATTTAATGGTGGTCACATTCCCATTTTCCCATGGGGTCAAGATAAAATGACATGAGTAAGGGGGTACACAAGATAAAATACTATGTGTTGATGAACCATGCATATATCTGTATGATATGTAGTATTAAGTGAGTATCCTTGTCCACCATGAATGAAGTCGATTGATATTCATTAAATGAATGATATCATTGTCATCAATATTACATTTCCACGAAATCCACTGCGAGATATTTTTGTTGCACAAAATATCTACTACTTGTAGTAAGTAAATCAAGTACTATATATTATGAGTCACACGAACACGAATCCCCGATGAGCTTACTATTTGCGATGCAAATATAGAATCCGAAAGGAAGTGAGAAGTATAAAATAGATATTATAAATGTTTGTATCTGCAGTTGTACTGCGTGACGGTTGATTCGGTATTAGGCACAAAGACCCATCAGTCCAATGCCATCATTTTTTAATTGTTTTACAATAAAAATTAAGCAAAAATAACAATCACATAAGTCTCAAAAGGGAGAACAGAATTTTGGGCCAAAATCAACGGTGGAATAAAGAGCCGGTACCGATAGTATAGTTTTACACTTGAAATTCTAATAGAATGCATCAAATATTCCAAAATGACCGAATTTCCTTCTATAGCATTTTTTCCCTGGCAATTAAGATTACTCGCCATTATACTGCATTATTAGAACAAAATAGCATTTTATGATTTTTTTTGATGGTGAGACTTAATGAATTTACTTGGAACTGGTCAGGAACCGGTAAATTTTCCAGGAGTAGAATAGAAATCGGTTAACCCGAACCGATTTTGGTTACTGATCTCTACTACGTATGTATCTGTACTGTGCGCTATGTATCAACTTTTGTCTTTTTATGCTGTATGCTATGCAGAAAGAGTTGCCTTGAGAAGTTAATAAAGAATATTACGAAAGTTCAGATACCTCTGAGTCGAGTCGATACCCTTCTTGCCTACGACATCCTTAGTCTACATGTTATATATTGCATAACATAAACAGTAAAGTACAATCTTTTGACTACTTACCACGGAATAACTATAACATGTTTGAAAAGTGTGAATGAGATGTGAAAAATCGAAGCGACCACTGATTACCGATTAGTACCGTGCCGTGTGGTCCTGCTCGTCGAAACTGGAAATAACAATTTGTGGTTGAACAAACCATCTATTTAAGTAGTTCAAATTCGACCAATATGAACGAACTTTTAAGCTAATTCCACTTAACAACATACCAGTTCATTTATGTAGGCCAGTGATTGTGGACGCTAGTGAATCGTTTTCATTAATTTTATTTTTGCTATCATGTATCTGTATTTATTATGAACAGATATACTTAGAAATAAATTTCAAAAATTGTTGTATATTACTTTCTACACTCGCGAATATTCGCCATATCAGTACATCACGCTCTTGTTGGATAGAAAATAATCCTTCACCATTCACGCGTTGTAAAGTGACCGCCTGGCTGTGTAATACCTAAAGTAAAAGTTCTATCTATACACATGACACACAGAAAAGGCTAAATAAAGTTATTCAGATCTTACTCTTGAGACGTGATTAAAAGTTCTTATTTATATTATTTCTTTGCTAACATTCTATTGTGCTTGTATATTTTTTTATTATTAGTAATCAACTACACACGTGTACGTAAAAAAGCAGTACCTTTATGGCACGTTACACTACTACACCTACGTTTACAGTATTCTATAATTTATCAACTTACCATACACTACATACACAATTCTCAGCACCACTCTGCATGTCTGTATTTACATACATTTAGCTATCATGGATATGATGGATCAGACCTTTTTTGATGTACTGTTAGTAGAAACGGAAAGTGTGATTAATTATAATTCTCCTTCAGCGTCATCAGGCTCTGGGGAGTCAAAATTGGTCCCGGATTTTGACCTGGTAAGCTTTTTCCCTAAAATTCTCATTTTAGTTTTAATGAACATTAAATAACTTTTTTGCTTACCAAACCATTGCTGTGTACAATACAAGACGAACTGAAATTAATACCAAACAAATAAATAATATCATTCTACACTCCACTACACGCTTAAAAATAGGTGGAAAATATTATTGGGATCCTAATAAGATTCTATTGAATCGTCAATAGATCGGGAACATATTAGGACCCCAATAGACCATGGTTACTGTAGTAAACAATAGAATATTCTATTAGGACTACAGTAACTGCAGCCATTTTCCTATTATAAACGTTATTGGGACCTCAATAGCTTTCGTCTATTCGGGTCCCAATAAACTATAATTTAAATGTAGCAAGGCGGGAATGCAGAGTTCAGTATTTAGTATGCAATAAATATGAATAAGATGCATCTCATGATATGTACATACATAAAATACATTTTAGTTTTGCAAATCTTACATAGACATACAACATACATAGGAATTAATAGCAAATTGTTATGTTTGCACTAAATATTACAAAGAATGCCATGTTACAACTAATTTAATTAAAAATTTATTACGTATCATCTATTTGAATATAATGGGTTGTTCTTTCTTAAAATTCTACACCATTTAAAATCTGTAACATAAGCTTTTAAATTAGTAGTTGCACATCATTTAAATTAAAGTCCAAATTAACAGAATTGTATTAAATATTATACATAAATGCCGTTTGACTATCCCAGTCTTTTGAGTACTCAAAAGGCTGGGGTAGGAATGAATTTTTTTTATTATAAATGGCTTGGTACATACTACATAGTACATACTACATAGCATTGATTCTATTTTAATTCCCCTAAGTTATTTGTTCTGATATCGTCGACAATTAGGTCATTGATGTCTTAAATAATAATAAATAAATAATAATAATAATATATTACGTGACTACATAATGACAGAGAAATAAGCCATGGTAAAAGGGTACAAACAATGGGGATACTAAATTCACTGGCCTACAAAAGAATAATTCTGTACTTGAATTTGGGTGGGGGAAAATGTTTCAACAGGTTATACGACAATCCGGTAATGCCAATTGACTGTTGGTGGTGTTCATATATGTGGTCCAGTGTGTAAGCAATGTTATTGTCACGTTCACTTTGCTGATTTTGTTGGTCGACCTCAGCCGTCCAATTCACATCGACATCGACAAAACGTGTTGATTTCTATTAATGCAAGAATTATTAATGTAACACTTATAATTGCAGGCATTTATCATCCAAAAACATTATAATATCAAATTATTTCATATTTTAACATTATTTACCTATAAAATGACCAATGGGATTTTCAAGTCCGAGTCTTGTTGCTGATAACCGTCCTTCTTTGGTCGATTATCGTGTAATTTACTTTACACTCCGAGTACTCTGGTGTGAAGAGAAAGACTATTGACAATGCCTGACTTTAAAAATTAAGATGAGGAATACAAAGGCTTGGAGAGACACGCCTTGAATGTTTCCTCTAATTATGATGTGTGGATTGTGAACTGTAGATTCAAAAATAATCTTTGTAACGGCTTCATTCGGCTATAAAACAAAAAAGTAATAGATTAATGTGTATGTACGCTTTATATATAGTAAAAATTAATTTGTCGCAATCAAAGATCTCTGACCGACAAATTATTGAATCTACAATACTATAGAATTATATTTTTAAGTTGGCTAAGATATCTACATATTGATATTCTAATATATATGTGGCATAAATTATTACCGAATTAAAACGAAGTAGACAGTCTGAATTGTGGAATACCGACGATTGTTGCAGCCTACGTGCTGTGAGGGTTCCTCTTCATTATTTTTCGTTTTCCTTCCACTGGTTTGTGTAGGATTTATAGCAGCAGTCATGCCCGAGTGTTTTAACAAATGTGGCAATATAAGAAGTCCTACACAACTTAGCTGATCTGTAAGTAAGTAAGTATCGGTTACAAAGGCATATATCAGCAGTTACAAAGGCATAATGTAAATAGGTTAAACTATTTTGTGAAAAGGAAGTAAGTCTTCATCACTAAATTAAAGTGCAAATTAATGTATATGCTTAACCAAATTGCATTACAAGTATTACAAAATGTAGTTTTTGGTGAACAACTAATTGAAGCTTTCTATCCCAGCCGTTTGAGTACTCAAATGGCCGGGATAGAGAGAAATACAGTGTAAGTTTCAATATCGATTGCATAAAAATGATATATGGTGTCGTATATGTACAGTATGCAGTATAATAAATAAATATGTTCTCTGAATATTAATTAACATTACTTTGGCACTCCGATGTCTAGGCACTATGATCCAAGGTTGGTGGGGTTCATTTTGACTTTGGAAAATTCTTTAGTATCTCGTTTCTTCTTGTCTTTTCTATTTATTATTTGGTATTTTAGATTCCAGTAAGTTCTTAGTTCTGGGATCAGCAAAAAGCACCTCCTTTATGTCCTAAAATAAATATAAAAAATATTTTAAATGACACATCAATCATCACATTAAAATGGAGAACTGGAAATATGTCATGGTAATATGAGTACAAATTATTTAGTCCCTAAATTCACTTACAAAATAGTAGTTCTACTTTGGAATACTAATGAGAGAAATCGATGTATCAGGTTGCAAGACTGTGGAACAGCTCGGCAATGCTAGCAAATCGTTGATGGTATCCAAAAAATCCACTGTCGTCGTCGCCATTTTCGGTTTCCTTATCTTGTTTGTCGCCTTCTGACATCTCGTTCAAACTGTAGTTGACAAAAGTCGACGAAGTAGCACTCTATATGCATATATTATTATCAATTCAAACATTGATTTTGTAAAACAAACGCCCAAGTACTTGGGTGTTTTGTTTTACAATTGGATGGCAATGTTAAATGCTCATTGATATCGTTTGACACAAATGAATTGAAACTGCATAGTGGTAAATAAAACAACAATTTCTTTGGATTGATGACACAGCTTTTCCCCACTGCTTCTAAAATGAACATATCATATTTGTCACAGTAATTTGCAGCATAAATGTGTACAACCAAACAGACTTTTGAATTACAAACCAAAGGTGAAATAATTTTCCCAAAATCGGACTCCCTTCAATAATATTTAAAAGTACATAACAGTTTCTTCTATATTCACACCCATTACAAATGACAGTTTTCAAAGTATGAACAATTGTGTGTTCCGTGATGTCATAGTACTTTGATATCTCGGACTTACATAATATGTTAATGTCGCTGAGACAAACACTGTCATACTTTGTTAAGTCAAAAACATCAGCTTCCCACTTTGAGAGGGCTAAATACTGGATACACCTTTGCAGTTGAAATCGATGTGAGGTTGTCTTTGTAATATTTTTGAAATTACAACACACATGTGCTACATTTTTGAAAAATTTATGAGTACCTTGTTATCACGCAGTGCAGCTAAAGTTGAAATGAGTTTGATCCGAGGTCCCATTGGGGGAATTAGTTCCTCTAGAAAATCCTCGGGAATGTTCAGAAATGTGTCATAGGTGAATTCTTGATCTGTAAGTAAAAATGCAATGTAATACCATCACAATTACCGACGGTTATTGTCAAAAAATATTATATACAATTGTTTTATATTTCTATTATATTTACCTTCAAATCTACTAATGTACTTTTCGAGTCCGATGTCTGCTAGAACTTGCTTCCAATAACCGTCCATCTTATCTTTGGTCGCTAATTTACTTGACACTCCGAGTACTCGGGGTGTGAAGTAAAGGTTAATTGACGATCCTGACTTAGAAATTTTGATTGGATGTAAACTGATAACTTTCCTGCTTAAATATCGTTACTGTGTAACACTAAAAACTTATTATGAGAAATTTTTCTTTTTAGAGAAAGCTGAAAGGAATGATTCGTATCGGTTGTCTTCCATTAAATTTGAAGGCATTACTCTTAGTACTGATAATAGCTGCGACAATAGCCTATAAGCACACATAATAGCTCTATTAGGGAAATCAATAAATTTCTTTCATTTGCATTGAGTTCACTACTTTACTGTAGTTTCAATAGAAATTACTGTAGCTCCTAATAGGAAATGGGCGGAGCTACGCTTATTGATTTCCTCAATAGGCAGATTTTTTAGTGTGTACATAACATTAAGAAGACGGTATGACGGTACTATCGAGTCAATCGGTAAACGATCTTTAAGTTTCCAATATACTTCCATACCGGCAGGCACTAAGCATTTCCGGCATGTCGGCTTGAAATCATGAACGAATGTTATCACCCATGTGGTTGTTAATAATATTATGCAATATCAATATTTAGTTGAAAGCTATGAGAAAATCTAATTCTCCATGATTTTTGAGGAATTAATAGTTGGGTTTGGCTTTCGTTTCTGGAATTGTTGGATATGAATAACTATGGATTCCAGAGAACTCACAAACCCATCCATTAAGTATGACGGAGTGGTTAGGTGTAAGGTGGAACAATGAATTTTATGTAAAGTGATTTATCTCGTTTTGTATCTAGGTACTTATGCTAATGCATCCATTTTAATAAGTATAATGTACATTTTTATATTCATGCTATTGTTTTTAGTTGGAAATATTTAAGTCAAAAGAAAACAGGGAAAAGGCACTTCGGGATGGTCCCTGCACCGAAAAAGTATTTACCTGGAAATTAAACGTGATTGACCAATGGATCTCGGACAAAGCAACCAAAATATGGCCCGTAGTCTCCGATGACAATCCCTGTTCCGCTCAAAGTCAACTAATGGAACTTTCGTCTTTCAATAATGAAATAATTGCATTCAGAGAAATAGAATTCGAGCCTTTGAAAATAGCATTTGGCATGTATGGTATTAACCAAGAACGTCTCTATGAAATCGAAAAGCGACTGAAAAAACTAAATGACTCAAGCGATTGGTGGGAGGCATTTTATCTAAGTCGGTAAGCCCTTATATAAGTAAACTACAATATTGTAAATGTTTCATGAATTTTAAAAATTCCCCAAGTCATCACTTAACCTTGCATTCATTAAAATAGAAAAAATGAAAAAAACTAACTTTTTTATTAAAAAACTATTTTAGACTTTCTACGAAACCATTGGCCGCTGAGCAACCATTTGACTTTCCCTGTTCTGATGCAAGCTTAGTTGACCAAATAACCCACAATGATTTGGTGGGTTTCTAGACAAAATGTAGAATTTATTTTTGAAAATCACATATCCCGTTAATTCTAAACGTGATATTTTTAATTGGTGTTTTATTTGTTTATTTTGTAGATACTTCGTTGTATATTTAGTTATCTTGAAGTGGAGAGCTTAAGAAATTGTCGTCTTGTGAGCACCAGATGGGAATATGCCACTCGGAGACTATTCAAAAAGCGAGCTTGTGTTACTATTAAAGAAGCAAACCTTTTAGCTGATTCCAATGTAATGAAAATTCGTGACCGTCCACACTTTGACATTTCGCATTTTTATTTCCAGCGACCACTTCTGTTCAAATCATTTAAATTTGAGGGCACTTTGTCAAAATCCTGTATCTCGAATCTATCTAGGGTTCGCAAAGATGATTTTGAAGAAATAATTTTAAGTAAGCTAAACCTTGAAAGTGGGTATGGGCATGCTGTTAAAAAATATAATATTAGCCCAATGATAGGGAAGAATCTAACAAGATTAGATATTGTTGGCGGAAATCGCACTCGGTTGACAGTTCCTTTGAGCAAAATTGAATCGATAGAATGTTTGACTTTAATTGGGTGTACAATTATTATCGATGGCAAAATATGTCCTAGGGAATTGACATTAAAAGATGTGAAATACTTGGCTAAGGGGGCTCATTCAGCACATATAAGAAATGTTCTCGTAAATGAGTTTGTAAATTTCAACGGAATGAAAAGGCTTACACTAGATTCTTCAAAAGAGAAAAATATGGCCCTTGATATCAAGGAAAAGGCAAGTTTAGAATTTTTATACTTGGGAAACGTAAATGTTGATAATTGGGAAAAATGTAATTGGGCTGTCGACAATTTCCTGTTACATGGCATATTCTTTGATATGCGTAAAATGAAAATCAAGCAACTTGAACTCAATTCTCTTTCGTTTAAATATTCTGAGCTCCCTGCAACATTAGAAAAGTTGTGGCTAGTCAAAGCAAAATGGAATATTGACGAAGGCTCTGTTTCTCATCCAAATTTGAAACAATTAGACTCAAGGGGGTTTGATTTGGATATTTTGTCCGGCTATTCGAAAGTGTACAATTCGTCAGCCCTTTTCAATCTCTTCCCTAACATAGTCAACCTACAAATAATGTCATTAGAGTATAACCAACAGCTCCATGTAGGTTGTTTACCAAATGGTGTCCGCAACTTGTATTTAAACAATGTAGATGCAGTTGGTACTAAAATACATCCGTTAGAAAGACTTTGTCTAGTTGTCTACGGATCGTATGCTGACGCCATTGAAAGGTCGTTAGCAATATTGCCCCCTAAACATTTTGTCCTAAAAACTAATTCTGCTTTTGATGGCTCAGGAATAGTAGAGAACATTTTACTATGGTTTAATGATATTGAAAGCCTACAGACTGTACTCGTGGGCCCTGTTCTATGGGACGGCTATGTTAACAAACATTATTTATTTACATCCAACAATATTGACCGGGAGGCAAGGTATTATTTATTCCAAAAGGGAACAGGGAAAGAGATAATAGGAAAATCTATTGACGAAAATGTATTTACAAAAGAAATATGTATGCCTTAAAATGTCACGGCATTAATTTATTCTTCCTACTACATTTACTTTACATTGATTACACATTAATAAGCTTCAAAATAAATAATGAATTTTGAATTTTACAAGTATTAAATTATTATGATTTTATCTTACACTTTGCTGAAGTAAACTTATTGATAGAATCTTGAAAAATACATTTCATTATGCGCATAAATACAGTACATATTCATTAACCAAATCCTACAATATTCACACCTACTCCTAACAAGTTTACTCTGTGTGTCATTTAATCTATATATTATTATTTGGGTTTTAGAAATGTGTTGGGTTGGGACATGCATGCTATTGTATTAGCCATTGCATTATGTAAAGTTTTCCAATTATTAATTTTTTTAATTGTTTACCGAAAAGACAATATTTCCTCCCTTAAGAATGAGGTAATTATAATTATACTGCCATTATAGGTTTGACTTACCTATAGAGATGCATATCAAACTCCCATGAACAGTATAAATTACTGGTATATTTAAGTAGGTACTAAATTTTATAAACCATTTATTCAGATATTATTGTCTTAACATTTGATAGTAAGTCGATATTTGCAATAATATTTTACTTAAATACCTACATATATTTTAGTTAGACCTATTTTCTTTTAGGAACTTTTACTCTGATTTAGCCTGAAAGTATTTACTTTTTATCAATGTCATTAATTACATTAGAATTAGAAGCAAATCAGATCCTGAAGGACCCAAAAAACGGAAAACGTTTTTGTAACTAAATGAATAGTTTTTTAACAATATCGATAAATGAAAAATGATTACGGACTAGAATTTTGCACTGTTAGTCCATTGAGTATTATACCCATTACAAAAAGTACACCGTACGCACATATTAGCTTATTATGTATATCAGGTCCCAAAGGTACGTATTAAATAGAATGTTACATTTCTGTCTTATTGTGTAAATTTTAGTCGTTATTAATGTATTAATGTAAAAAGATAAAAAGTAAAACTCATTAACATTATTGGATGGTTTTCTTAAATATTTGGTTATTCATGATTATTTTGCTATAGGTATTTTACTCGTTTGTACAATTTTAGAAGGGAAAAGTATGTCATTCATAAATATAAATAGCTGTCGGTACCCTATACACTTTGTATCGAAATGTAAATCGACTTTCTTTAGCAATAAATAAATACCATAATATATAATGAATAGTCTGATAGCAAAAGTGTAGTTGGGGCAATACAACTGGTATTTTTATGGGTTGTAGTGATAATGGAATCTGGTCCTATTGTTGTACATCTTGAGAGGACTACTGTTACTGGTTGTATTGTTGCTTTCGATATTCTTATTTTTTTTACTGGTTCCACAACAGTCCAAAGCAAATGCAAGGAAGCAAACAAAAAGCCCGACAGCCAGTAGTACAACAATCACGTAGCACGCTAATATCAATCTGCAAATAATGTATTTTAATACACAATACAAAATACTTTGTACCTAATTATTTATTTTGGGAGTATATTAAACATAATTGTCTTACATATCAGCATAACCCTCACAATACATCGAATCTTCTTCACCTTCCCCACAATCCCAAGTATCGGAATGGCGGACACTTCCCCGGGCGCCACCCCGCCCCATGCTTGCGGCTTTTACCATCTTGTCAAATTATTATATTTCCAGTATTTTGGTTTAAAATTCACATGCGTGAAAATTTTCAGAAGTCAATCCTCATGCTGGATACAACCAACTAAAAAGTGTCAATAAAAGGATAAAAGTAACCAGTAAGTCCGGAAATTACATGCCAGTATTATCATGCGCTGCAAATAATTTATCTTCAATATTACTCACTCTATGAATACCTGTCGAATCAATAATATATACCTACAAAGAAAAGTTTAAAGTAAGTATATAAATAAATCGCAGTTATAAATATTGTTTCATATTAAGTGTAACTATACTTACAATTAATTTTTGATTGGTGGCCCAAATCATTGCCATTACTTGTATGTGGATGGAATATATAATCAATCCCCAGGCTGTTGAAGTATTATAAATAAATGGGACAGACAATCTCAACTTGAATATATTTTGAATCTTCAGCAATTGAACTATGCAATAATCTAAACTTGTGGTAAACACATTTGTCTGTCTGTGTATAGTGTATATGCGATTTTTCGTAATAAAGAGCAATATCAAGATGGGGAAATCCAATTGCTAAATAAAACGTTGGAGGTGGTAATAGTATATATCTGTATACGTACTCTACTATTATCGTATTTCTTTAAAATACTTACTTAGTGTGGCACAATATCAAACTCTGGCATCCATTCAAGAAAAGTCATAGGGAATAAATATGGGAACTACGAGGAACCAAAGCAAGTGGTAATAAATTCTAAAATTAGATTTTTCTGCAAGGGTAGACTAATTTAAGTGGAAACTATATTACAGTTTACAGATGACAGAGAATACACAGACAGGTATACACAACGGAACAGTTTCCCGAGGATAACAAGGCAAATCTGACTCTACTACTGCAACGTGATGCCTACCTCACTTCATTACATGGGAAAGGTCAAGTATGTGAAACACGAAAATAGGAATAAGTTACTTAAAGTGCAGAGATGAAAACGGGAATCTCTGCAGCAACATCTCAGAATGCCACCACGAACACAACTGTCATCTCCAGCGCTTGGTAAATAAGTTGATTGGGTGACTGTGATAAGGGTTAATGATCTGACTCATCACATCAACATATGATTATTAATAAGATTTTTATTATGGTTTACGGTGTTATTTAAATAGATATTTGCCATGTACTATAATACTATGTACCACTATCACAGAGCCTAAATTGCAACATGTTGAAGGACTTCGTCAAATATACACTGCTGCTACAATCGACAGCTAATAATTTATATGCTACAAATGAGATAAATAAGGACAATACCATAGTCACTTACAAGCTCCTCTGCGTTGTATCATCGTCCTGACATTGATGAAGATCATGAAATGAGCGAATAAGTACATAAGTATTGTTGTTGTTTTACTACACAGTAAATATAATATTGCTTTGCTTTTGATGATACTTATCGCGAATATAGCAAATCGCCACACTTAGGGGACACAAACCAAAACCAAAAATAAACTGCCTAACAGCATATTTACTGATACGTTAATGGATGTAATATTGCAATGTCATTGAATTGTCTGAATATGCCCTGTATGTATTTTTTGATTTAATATTCAATTTATTTTCATAAATATTTTTAGTTTTATAAGTGTTGCTACAGCTAAGCTATAGTATAGATTACATTCTCTCCAACCATACAATTATTTTACATATAAATATTAAGAAAGGGGAAACAGTTGTAAAACATGATATAATAGAATACTATAATAAATAAATAATAAATAAATAATAATAAACACTTGCATTGCACAGGGATCTCAATGAATTTAATTGAACAAGTTCGTTGTATTCTTGTATTTATATACAATTCTTCAATTATAATCAAAAATAACAATAATTTAATTTGTGTGCAGATCAACAGGTTTGGTCCTATGTTTGTAACAGTTTTGCCATAATAAAAGGTAAAAGCTAAGGAATAATAATATTATTAAAGCTACAAAAGGTAATCTGGCATCTTACGTAAGTATTAGTTAACTAAGTAAACGCCGGGTAGAAAACAAAAATGTAATAAAAAATGTCAAAAGATTTAAACCTTTCACCACTCACACTGTTTAAATTAATTTATTTTAAAAAATAATTAGACTGGAAGAGTGTGATAATTTTGTAAATCTACTGGGAAACATTTATTGTCTTCTTGGACATCAGTCTGTTTTATCGTTGCTGTAGCTGGTACCATTTTGTCTTTGATGTAGTGTCTTTGAACTGGTAATCCGGCCCCAAAATTTTTTGCGCCATTGACAGTAGATTTTCTATAATAAAATAATAGTTTATGTTTAACATATAAGCAATAGTCGTACGCTCAGTTTCTTTTGCATAGGTATATTAATAAAATAACAATAATGTAATAAAATACCTGGATTTGTCATACAATTACGAATAAAGGATGGCTGCATTTCTATTGCATTTCTAAACTCGTTCTTTAACGACTCCATTGCCTTTTCATTCGCAGTATTCAAATAAAATATCGAAAATGGTAATCCTCCATCGAAGATTTTTACAAAGAAATAGCTCGTCGATAAAGAAGGGTACAATCTTTTAGCTAGATCATTCTTGATTTCAAGGAAATGTGGAAAGCACGACCTATAGGATAAGTTCTTCAATTAATTCATTGTTAAAATGCCTGTATATGAATTCACTAGCAAAAATTATTTTCAACATTAATTTGCATACGCATACCACATTTGTTCACAAATGGCTGGACAAGTCAAACCGATTGTGTCAGCGCTAGCCGTGATGATAGCAGCTACTACAGTTCTGCTGAAAGGAGGCTTTTCCCAGTATTTACGAGCATTAACAGAAGGCCAATTGGAACTGGAAGTGGGTCCATACGCAATGCTATATGTCGGAGCTTTTTGTATCACTTCCTCTTGTATAAGACTAGTCGGACTAGCCTATGAAAGGAAATGTAATACTCATTAGTATTGAAAATTGATACCATTACAAAACAAAACTATATATACATTTCGTTTATAAATCAAAGTATCAAAGATTACATTTGTATTTTCTTGCAATACGATAACTTCCTTTTCTTTCCTCACCTGCAAAAATACAAAATGGAGCATTATTCATTCTGAACAATATGATAAATATGTACTGTACAATGTACACACATTGTATATTGATGAGAATTGGGCACAAAACTATTTACGTTTGAGCTGTCGATATTATGATGTTGAGTTTGAGGAATTTTTGCAGTTGCATTGTAGCTTTGTCCTAACGCAGTAGTTAAATTAATATCTGCGTACGAAAATATCACCAATTAATCACATTAATTTATCATTACCTCCTTATCCATTGATGTAAAATAACTTATTTATATAATATTTATACCGATAACAATAATGTAAAAGGGATCAATGTTTTACTATTTAGATTGGTCTAAAATATTAGAAAGCAAAACAGGGTATCATTACCAGGAGATATCATGTAAGCCGACGGCGGGTTGTGAAACACCGACAGTTGATCGTTAATTTTATGAATAAAATCGTTTACTTCTGTTCGCTTAACGGTCCAAGCTACCATTGGAGAAGTCGCAGACGTATTTCTGATATTAACTTGATCGAACAAATCACTCTCCATTAACATCTGCACAGCTAACTTCTTCATATGGTCATGGAGTTTATAGAATGGAAAAGTATTACTACAACAGAATAAACGAAGTACATATTAGAGTGGAGGTAATTATTTCTTAAAACGAGTCTTCACTATATGTAATATATTAAATTAATTCAAAGGGGAAATAAGTTAAAATAGATGGACATACATAATATAGGTCCAAATTGTATCGGTAGTTGATGGTGCACCTTGACTGGTAAGATTTGAAATTGCAATATAGATCATTTGAGTAAAGGTGAACGGCGGATGAAGATAAGTAACACGCTGGCTATTGTTTCCAGATACTTCAGTCACTTTTGTATTATCTTGCAAAAATCTGCCTTGTGGCGAGGCCGTGTTTGGATTCCTTTCACTGTACACGTTGTGTGTCACTTGCGATTGCGATCTGACTTGTGACTGTGAACAAGAAGTGTTACGAAATGCCACACCTTGTGTGGTTTTACCCGTGAATTGTGCTCCGTTTTGTGGCCAAGAGGTGACTGGATTTGAGTTTCTAGTAAGCTGCTCGCTATTACTCTCCAATCCAGGTGCGCCTTGAGACTGAGACCACGAAGTGCCTGGGTTTACTTGACTGAAATTATTTAACCTGGTTTGGTCCTCATTCTACAGTAAAAATTGCAAAACATGAACTTAATTTAATATTAACCTAATATTTAACAATAAAGAAAATAAATATTGAGCACTGAGAAAACTGGTTATAAACTTTTCTTACGTTTGCATTATGCATTGGCAACGGCTGTACTGATAAAGATCTACTATTCCTTTTATACTGTGATGCAGGTTCCTAAAAGCAAAAAGAAATATACAAATTGTAGACTCTCGAATATGATCAAGGTCTAAAATTTGAGAATGCCAAATTTAAATAATTCCATCAACGTATAATATTTCAATAATTTATACCTGAAAACTGCGAGGTTTCAGTCCAGTTTCCATCCATGAAGAAGATTTCACTGGGGCATGTCCACTATCTACAAAGATACAATCACAATTTAAATGCATCAGTGCCAAATTGATAACTACAGTATTCAGCAGATTTTGAAGCGAGACAAGGAAACATTATGGACGGTCGGACGGTCTATTAATATAATAATTTTTATTTTTATATTACTTGAAAATTGAATTAGAGGAAGGCTCAATATCTTCTCAGGTTGCTCGTTATTGATGGTGTCTAAACGCTTGATAGAAGGAGCTCCTTGGTTAATTCGATTACCATGCTCATAACTGCTGGAATTTAGTGCAATAGATTGTACGTCCATGTGCCCCTGCTGAGCAGCTTCGGAGTTTGCGAAGATATCTTCAATTTCTTCTTGATCAATCGGTGATTGACTCCACGGTTCATATTTCATAGTTACTTCCTCCACAAAATTAAAATTCAATTCTGGATTATTTATCATAATCTCCTCTGGCCTAATCTGTATTTCAGGCTCTGCTTTTATGATGACTGTTTGAATTTCAGTTTCCTTAGTATCTTTCGAGGAATTGCTTTTAGGCAGAGCGTGAGATGTAGAAATGAGCTGCTCATCCAATGCTTGTTCATTATTTTCAGAAGTTTCCTCAATACACAGTGAATCTGTTTCAGAGTCAATCAAGGGACACGGTGGGGTCAATGCAATTTCACTAGAATTTTCTATGCTCTTCAAGCTCTTCCGTCTTTTTTCAGGCGAGACAGGCAATATTTGGTGTTGAATTTCTGACTGTCCGATGACTGGATCACAGTTGGTTTCATCTTTCTGAACTTCTGAAGGTTTATGGTCGTCCCCAACACGTCTCTTACCATCAGGAGATTTCCTTTTTGAGTTGCCATTAAATTTGTTGAGCAGAACCCCGGGACAAAAATCTGTATATAGAAAAATTACAAAAGGTATGATTAGACATTCGACTAAGCAAGCGTTTAAATGGTGACACTTCACAAACAATTATATATTGTCATGAGAGAAGTCATATCATAAAGTCAAAAGTACAATTTAAAGGGCAATGTCAACTAAATTTCGTTCATCGTTACTTACCTTTCGTTGCAATTTTTCGAAACTTGCTAATATTTATATCTTCCTCTTCCTCTTTGCGATTTTGCAGAATTAGGCATTTTACTTTTGTAACCACAGATTTAATATTATTTTGAAGAATTCCAAGATGCTCATGAAATTCTATTAGTTCGTTTAAAATATTTACACATTTTTCACAGTAAGCAAACAATCTTAACTGCTTTATTGTGACCTCTTCCCTCTCCGATTGAGAAAAAAAATACTCTAGAAAAACTGTCGTTAGTTTTACTTGTACCTCTAGCCTGTTTTCTGCTGGACTTGATATATTGTTGCAAATTATGCAAGGAGAATCGTCAAATTTAAATCTCTTTGGCGAGCTTGTACAAAACATTTTAATTTTTAATCTACAAGTTAATGATTGGCAGATGACCAAAATTTCGAAATAGATCATATCCTAATTCCTTACGTAATTGATCGGTCTGTGATCAGCTATCAGCTTAATTAATCTGGTTAATTTGATGAAATACTGACCTTATTTAACTAACTACTTTTATCACTACACACAATATTTATTCAAGATTCGCGATGCAAATATTTTGGAAGTGTTGGTTCAAATCTCCATCTCGATTTAATACCGGCGACGCTCTTTATATGTTCAGTATGTAATAATGAGATGAAAGGTGCACAGGTTACGAACCATACGTTATTATGGTATGGCAAATCGAAATCGTAGATATCGTACATATTGTACCGATATCGTAATCGTAACGTACACACATTTAAAATCGCAATTAAAAAGCATTAATAAAATAAATTATTTATTTTTAATATTTGAATTTTGTAACTGCACTTACTGTTCAAAAATAAATATTTTTGTTTTCAGAACATTTATTATCCATAACTAATGGTATGGTGTATAATTCTCTGAACCATAAATTATTGTTGGCCAGGAATTTATTCAAACCTTAAATGTATTTGTAATTCAGATGATTAAAAAAATGGAGGACAGAAACACTTATTTTAAAGTTTCTCTCATATTATATTTATAAAGCCTGAAAATGCAAGAATATACATTTAAATTTTTTGCAGATCATGTAAATTGATATAAATTACTACTCTATAACAGGTACAAGTGACAAAGCTTTACATTTTTGATAATCTGTTCTAAGTTGCAATTATATTGTACTTTATAAATACAAGCATATAATATATAAATCTTGGATTCTAGACTCCCTACACATCATTCAACTGCAAATGCATGCGTAATAATAGAATAATTTACAAACAAACTTAAATAGTATAAAGTATATTCTATAATTTACATACGTGCTTTCAATTGCATATATTGTCAAAATAGAATAGATCAAACTACTTTTACATAATTTCCATCCGTTGATAAACTCTATCGTTGAGTTTGTATTTGAAATCTTTGACGAAAACAATTGCAATAGCACGTAGAACTAGGTGTATCAAACAATACGACAAAATTGACCCTGATTTCGTAAAAAATATTGATTGCATTGAGCCGTAGCTCAAAACTCCACAAATACTTTTGGAGATGTTAATCCAATTGCTAGTGCACTGTAAGGCGTCATTGGGCAACTTCATCTGAATAAAATTTATAATTTTTATTTCCATGCTCAAACGAAATACAATGGTTTAATACATAACAACTTTGATTTATAAGTTTATCACTCTAAATTATACTGCATTACAGAAAATACAGATTAAAGTTGTTTTGACACTTATCACCCCCTAAATACTACTTAGAAAATTTTCATCCTATTACTTAAAAAGTTTTCGCTTTAAAATATCAGTATCAGTCAGTATTTGAGTACTAAATATTTGAAGTAAACTGACCTTTTGTGTCCCCTGCCACAGATAATAAGAAGCGATCAGTTGGATGCAGCCAAATGATAAAAGAACACCCGCTCCAGGTTGGACATATTCATGTAAATAAGAGTTTACTCCTAGAGGTGAATGTATGTCATTTACTGCAACAATATATAACAGTATTTAACCGAATGAATTAAATATAACATTTTTTTGGATAATTATTGCCATTGCATATTTATATTAAATGAGGGTAATTTACCGACTATTAGACTTTTTAACGATGCTTCTGATCCGATTGCACCCAATGTTTGTAATTCACATGCAACCCCAATCGAGGTGAATATAAAAATAACTCCAGAAATCTGTGAATATGTTATAAGCTGTTTTTAATTTCCAAAGGCAATTACAATTCTTGCACAAAAAGGACAAAATATTGTACTTTCAATTTCCAAAAATTTTTATTCAGCATATAATCTATATTATTTAGCCAAAGTAAAATATGACTGAAATTTATGTACCTATTATACAGATATAAGGAAGCAGTGCATTTTTAATTTCACTATAGTAGAATGCTACTCTCTGTCGTAATAATCGAATTGGCTGTGGAGGATTAAAAAATAAAATTTTATAGGCTAAGCATAAAACATATTTGCATTTAAAACATTTTTAAATAGTTACATTACATTACCAGATCAGCTACAGCTACTATGCGAGCTCGTGTTCGACAACTCTTGAGGATACTCATGTCACGACAGTACTATATGATTTAACAGCAATAGGAAATGTAGGCAGTGGTAACAACTTTCTAACTGAAAAGAGAAGGCGTATTAAAAGCTTTTATGTAATGCTCAGGACCACAATTTAGTTACAATTAATTTAATTACAAGTTAGAAATCTGTCTCTTACTTAGTAATGCATCTGATCAATATGATGCATCAACTATATAAATATAAAATGTGTTAAAATAAGAAACAATAATTTTTGATTTTGCTAGTTAACTTTATTCTGACTAATGCATTTTATCACGTAAAAGTATAACGTTCCTAAAATAAAACCTTCCAAGTTGTAATTCGATATTCCTTGTATTATAATATGTAATTGTGTATAGCATACACAAGAACTACTTATTCGATAGACATCGTTATAACATTTTTTGTCTATCCCTAGTCCGTACTTCGAAATCAAAACACTATACGTACAAACATTGCGATAACGAGTGAATATAATATCGCATTTACGCTGTGTTGTATTATTATAATGTGGCAGGCTGAAGGGATTTCAGGAACATTCGTTTTATGTAGATATAGTTTTGAGTTTCATGAAACAGAAGCAGGGAATTGAATGATTTGGTCTTATTCTACTAGCTGCAAAATACTACTTGTCAATAAAATTGTGTTGATGATTTTAAATATCTCAGCTTAACTAACCATTGCTAAATGATGTGACGTAATTTAATTTGCATTGTTAGACTTTTCGCTTAAAAAAATTCGGACTTCGAAAAGAGCCCTAAATAAACTAAATATTAACATACTAATAAATATGCAAGTTCATAAAATTTTACTTTAGTATAAAACTATTGAAAAACGATAAGTTTATTAGACATGTATTTGTATACACGTGCCTTGTGCCTTTTGGCACCGTTTGCCAACAACACATATACCTATATAATATGCCCATCGGTTACTTTCCTCGTATCTGCGCTAATCTACTACTAGGAATTAAGAGAGCGTTTTTCTAATTGTGATTTTATTGACGTCTCAACTTTAGTGGACCAATACAAAACAAACACATGGATTAATGGATATTGACCACTGGATATTAGGAGACACCACAAATAGTATTTTGAGTGAACTTTTCTCGCTGCTATCATGAAGAGATTATAATTAATGGGATATGTAAACGTATCCGACCCTAGCTAGTCTTGCTTAGACGTACTACTGCCAAATTGCTATCAGTAAGTACCTTATAGCTTGATATTGTAATTGTGTACCTAGATAAATTACATCTAGTGTTCATATTATGCTTATTGCTTTTTTACCTGGAATTCCAAATAGCAGATGCTCACTAGCATAAAATCTGTACAGTCTTCTGGATTCCTAGTCAGCAGCATAGAACATTTTTTACCCATTGACATTATTCTTTCTCATAATAATTGAGTACCTGTACCTACATATATATCAACACAAAAGTACCTCAGTGCTTAGTTTCTAATAAAGCTTTAAAATTACCTTTGCTTTATGATATCAATAAATTTTAATTTTCTTCCGTATCAAAAGTTATATGAACGTTTTTAATTGTAACATTTAAATTAATGATTTTATATTCGCCATGATGAGCTTTACATCCTACCTACCCAATGGGTAATTAATAATTAACAATGAAGTTGTTAAAATGAGTTAAAGGAGAAACTCTTAGTTAGCTTTAGAAAACATTTTATTAAAAACAGTCCCATCAATTTTCGGAATTACAAAACATTATGATAACTTAACTCAATAAATACGAATAAATAAATTAATCTAGTTCTAGTTATTGAGCTGCTTCAGCAGCTACTTCGGGTTTAACCTCCTCAGCGACTTCGGGTTTAACCTCCTCAGCTACTTCGGGTTTAACCTCCTCAGCTATAAATTCCGCTTTAACTTCTTGAACTTTCTTGTCCTCTACTGCCTTTTTTGGGAATTCATTCCATCCATTATTGGATCCCCATCCACCGGGAGAGCCCCAACCATTTGATTGAACGGGTGATCCCCATCCATTGTCCAAAGGAGGAGACGACCATCCATTGTCAACTGGAGGAGATGACCATCCATTGTCAACTGGAGGAGATGACCATCCATTGTCAACGGGAGGAGAACCCCATCCATTATCAACGGGAGGAGAACCCCATCCATTGTCAACGGGAGGAGAACCCCATCCATTATTTCCAGAGGAGAGTGGATAATTTTCAAATGGACTGGGATAGGGAGTGTTGAATTTTGGAGCAGAGCAGATGGAAGCTTGAGCCTGAGATATTTTGATATTGAATCTGGGGAAGTAGGAGAGGAACCTTTTCATGAGAGCAGGGGAGGCAAACGGTCTGGTTGTCACCAATTGGAGATCGCCATATGTATAATCGTTGCAAACGTAATAAATAATGTAAGTTGAGCTATCCGTATCGATCATGTAGGATGCTTGGTTTTCTGTAATAATCAACATAATGCAGTTTGCGTGATAAAATGGTATCTTTTAGACTGAATGGACTTATGAAATTACTAAATAAAATTTTGAAATTTAATATTGTTGTTAAGCTTACCTAATGCAACGTAAATGTCGACAGGTGGATCGTAGGTGGCTGGATCCATATTCATAGAGCAACTTTGGCTAATAGTAGAATTGCAATCCTGGGTGAACTGTACTCCGCTTCCTGAATTGATAATCGGACTTTCGAGGGAGAAAATGAGCGTTGGGCACATTTCGTCAATTTCCTGTTGGGTCTTAGCGTAGCGGGCATTGAAAATGCGGTAGTAGGTATTGAGACCGTATTTTGTGCTCCCAGCCAAGTACCAAAGTCTCTGTCTGCTCATCTGTAATGAAAAATATCATTTTATTCAAGAGCTTCCTTATATTACTTTTCATTTGCATTTCGCATAAAAATAGGACACTGTCATGTTAAGCATTACAAAATAATACATCTTGCACTTTCTTTTACTTATAAAAACATTTGATGTGTTTATTTTCTTACTCTTAGTTTGATTTTTACAAAGCAGTTACAAGAAAAATGACTGTTGGGTCGATTAACAGACATATTTGTACTGCATGGTGAATGGTATTTATAAAATATGGCCCTTTCGCATCAAATCTCATTGATATGAATAATTACAATATTATAAGCATGAGCCTCATTATGTGAAGAACATGCGAAAAGTATACACTATGAAATGGAAACCGGAGGAATAGTATTTTGCGAAATAAAATAAACTTACAAAATCAATGTCTATATCTCCATCGCCCAAAACAGGAACCTGTCCAGGTAGTAGACAGCTTGGAGGTTTCTCGTATTGTAAATGGTCACTCCATCCCCAGCCTTTTGAGGAATCGCTCCTTTTTGGTGGACCTCCTCTTTGTGGACCTCCTCTTGGTGGACCTCCTCTTGGTGGCGGTCGTGAAGTTTTGCTAGGTTTCAAACCAAGGCAGCTTACACCCAGGCAAACTACGACAAGAAGAATTATAAGTTTCATTTCAAAATTTCTGAATTAAAGTTAAGTGCGCTCTTGGAAGGTGACAGAACGACTGTGTGATATGTCGAGTATTTACTCATATTTATACAAAAATTTCGTCCGAGTATTAAACCGGGTAAATGTAACCTCTAAGCATAATCTTCTGCAGGTAAAATACTAGTCTTAATTTGGAATATATATAGCTTATTGGTGAACAATGAAAGCATATCAGGTGTAGGTATGCTTGCTTTGTAAGCTACAGGTGAAAGGATTTTATTCAGGTGTTAATACCGGAACCAGTTTTACCGTACAAAAGTGTATTAATATCTTAAATTTTCGTAGATAGACTATACAAATACAGAATACCCACGGTTTTCTGTTCAGTTTTGTTTCATATTTTATTTAAGGTCAATGATCGTGCAATCGTCGTGCATTTTTCCAACACATTAGAAATGTATTTAAGGAGTTTATAGTTTTATAGTAGTATATAAAAGAAATTATAATTTCAATAACTACAAAAGAAATGGTACCAGTCACCGGCGTCACCAGTACCGATGCGGATGAATAGGTACATAATAAGTATTTATATAAATAGTGTTCAGTAATATTTTGGAGAAAATCATTTATGTAGGTATCACCGCACCGGTACCTAAATTTAAATTATTTTCCATCCAGCATAAAGCTAACTTTGCTGCAAATTTATGACCCATTTTTTCATTCTTCACAGAATGAATGATGGTTATTCCAGAGATACACATTACAATACCTTCCTATATCTTTCTATTGAATCTGCCTTAAAAGGCGGTGGGCAGGGCAGAGTAATTTAATTAATCATAACAATTGGCACTAATATATATACTTTCAGAACAGGTAAATAGAGAGAATCCCAGTTAAACTATGCAGTACTAAAGGATTTGCACAGCCAGTTTTAAAAATATCGCTGCCGATTTATCCACAATTTGTTTCACAAGAATTTCAATCTTGTACTGTACATATATATTTATATACCTAATATTACACTGTACTAAGTATTACTATGTACTGCAGAAAACTTAAGGGGTTATTATAATTCTTCGATGGGAAATTGGTTATATTTATTCTAATATCTTTTCCAGCATCACATATATCACTATTATTGGTAAGTATTGTACATACATTATTAGTAAATCAGTGTATTAATCTAGGATTTGGGTTAGTCAAACCTGTTATTCTCATTGTGAATAAGAGACAGGAACCTATGTTTCTGTTGTTAATATGCTTACAGCTTTATATGCCTCAGCTCAAGATTTAGGTAAGGATTAGGACCAAAAAATAACGTTCCTTCCTCTCAGCCCTCAGCACTATATATATGAACCTTAGCTAAGTAAATGTACGGTGTTTGTTCACCTACAGTCAAATCGATGTAGCGCTCATACAATTTGATGCAGTACATTGCAATATTCCGTAATTATAATACCTTATTTATAATAGCATTTAAATAAGGCATATTTACATAGATAATATCAGGGTGAAGTACTTATTAACAGTTAGTAAGTAATGCTGAGTCAAGACAGTACATCTATCTAAAACTGGATGTATGTAGTATTCTTTTCAATGGATTATTTTCCGATATTTTGCCTAACTCAATAATGGATCGTCAAAAAAAGTCAATTTTTTTTTTCTGGAAATGCCTTCAAGGTTTTGCTTGGACAACGATTCCCTGATTTTTAAATTCATTTCTAATAGAGCCAGAAAAAAACTAAAGTCTTCCAGCAAACATTTTTCTTATATTGTTTTTAAAAAATCTTTTCGGCAACTTGTAGTTTGAAATTCATTAAAAACAAAATCATATCTCCTTCCTTTAATAATTCTATCAACTAAAGTAACAATAAAGGTAAAAGTTGATGAATCCACTACTTATTAGGAGAAAAAAGATGATAATGTAAAATAGACACCGTAATATACTTGTAAATACTAACCAAATTATGTACTTAATTGATTAATTCATCTCCGAATGAACTCCTTCCTGTGAGGTATGTAGATGCCCGAATAAAAAACATTAGACTGCGAAAATAATTCATCTTTATTTTCATGTACACAGCTATTTTTTACACTTTATTTGGACAACATTTTTCCCTAAATAACTTTAATATTTTAGTAAACAGTGATCTAAATACGTCGTAATAGAGCAATGTTGCAAATTACAGTTTATTTAAAATACTAATCATGATTGTGTAAAATGGTACTTTCTTACAATTAGAAGACTACCAAGAAATTGGGAAGGGTTGAGATGAAGGTATGTACTTCAAGTAATAATCCGAGAGATACACTAGGCCCGCGGCAAATAGATTGATCTATTTTAGACAGGGAGTTAGTTGTCTAGTGATGCTAATTTAAATTACTATGAAGAAATTTTACTAATTTCGTCCATGACGAATTGAGGTACATGCATATCAGCATGTAAGAATTCTAAAATCTTCACAAGTCTGTCGAAATTACTTGCGGTGAATTCTGTAGATACTGTAAACCATAGGAAAGTGTATGCCATACCGTAAGTGTAAAAGAATCTCGAGAAACTTTTCCTGTCTCTGCGAACAATATTCGGAAGACCAGCTTTGGTCGCATAAGAAGAGTACACATCAAAATAAATATTTAAATATTTGTCCACATATTCAGGTGTGAGCTTATCGACAGGCAAAGTAGCAACGAGTAATACTCCTAAATCGAAAGTAGGATCGTAGTAGCCAGCCAACTGCCAATCTATCACCTTTGTGGTATGCTTGGGGTCGTCATTAAAGAGTAAATTGTTTGACCAAAGATCTCCATGAATCATGCAACCAAATTCTAAACTTTTCGAGCGGACAATCTGGACGACTTGCTTATAATAAGGCGCCAGCTCTTGGTAGGCTCGCTGTGTTTCCGGTTTTGCACCCTTTTCTGCCAGGAGATCAAGATAATCCTTGAACCCTGCTATACCCATCTCAAAGAAGGAAAATACCCCCTCGTTATTTAAGAATTGCAGGAATGGATAGAGTTGGGCATAGGTCGTCTGTTTCTTTTCCACAACCGCATCCCCAGCAAAATGAAACTTTGCCATGAATTCCACTGTAGCCTGAACTTGCTCCAAATTTTCCTCTTTAGTAAAATTAATCGTATAGTAATTTAAGGGCTTTAGGTCTTCAAGGATAAGAACAGAAGCGTATTCGTGATTTAATTCGGCATTGGCTTCCTGTATGGCCCCTTCGTAGAAGGGACAAAAGAATTTCTCCAATTCTGGTAGTTCCTCCACCAAATCAGGAACTGCGAAACGGTAAAAGTCGATCTCACATTTGTCCATCTTCTCAGCAACTACTAAATCCTTCATAGCTCCTTCTGCTGGAAGAAGCTTCACAATTAACTGTAAAACGCTCTTCTCATCCCCTACCCCTTCCGTTTCACAAGACAACCGAATTAAATTACTAAGGAATCCGGAGCCAGCATGTGCATTTGGAGTTATCTGAAAGTTTTCAGAGCTAATCTTCTTTCGCAGTATTTTAGACAGCCATTCTGCTGTAACATCTTCAGTTTTTGTTGGGATTGGCACAAGCAGACTCATTTTGGAGTAAATGTACCGAATCTACAAATTGACACATTTTATTACTGTAGATATGTACATATAAGTACTTACTTTTATAGACTAAGTAGACTACTATATAGGTAGATCCTGCATCCACTAAATTTATAGATAATAAAATATTGAATTACCTCCTATGGTATACACCTATGTCAATTGAATGCCTCTTCCTTAGTGTGCTGTTATATGGAAATGGGACTGAATTCCAATTTTCAATACGTCAATAATACTAGATTTAGACTGTATTTACCTGCAAAGTAAAACAAAACATCAGCAATGCGTCCTAAATAATAAGAATTAAACCATTTAAACAGTAAAAATCGTAATAATCTACAGAGACTAATGGAACTTATTCAGAATGTATTTCATTTCTTACCGTAGAATTGATTAAATAGGGTAAAAACATAAGGCTGTATAAAGTTGTACTCTCCTTGATTCTTGCTGAAGAATTACAAACTGGTGATTGTGTGAATTAGCAAACCATCGTCCTGTAATTCAATTAGCAACTACTTATGAAGGTACTCAATTCACAGTCGATTAACTTTGACTACCCACTTGACATATTTTTATATCTCTCCTCTTGAGATGCAAACAGCTTCACGTGTAATGGTGTACTACTTGTGTCATGTTTCATGTACTTGCATGCATCGTTAGTTGTATTATATCATATAATTGTATCCTATTATATCATAATATCACTATCCATCCAGTATACAGAGTGTCAAGGCCAATAACACAATTAACGCAACGCCACAGCAGACTCTGTAATCCGTATGCACTATATTTACTATCATGTCTAGCTTGACGTAATTATAGGTATGTAAAGTCATTCCATTTCCATTCATTCTCAAAGCATAATCATGTTTTACATAACACGTTGATACACCAAATATGCACGAATATTATGAAAGTTGGTTTATGCAAAAACATAATGGTTTAGTTTTTTATTAACTTGACGATCACTGCGTACATTTTAGGGATTGAAGGTCTAGATCGCTCCGACTTTATAATAGTTGTTTTTTAAGATTATTGCTGCACTGTCGGTCAATCTGCAAGTCACGACGGTTTTGTTTTCACCCTCCCTGATGAATGAAATTTTTCAGCAAATAAATAAATGTTGGAATAAACTGTGGCAAATACCGATATAATTAATGGATGGGTGCAAAATAATTGTAATCTTAAAGTGCCCCACATGATACAATACATTATTAGTCGACTGTCACATCGCCATACATAATACAGTCCTTTTTTGGTCAATTGTCCCAATAAGTTGGGGCATTGTAAGAAAGTAATTATTCTTGCATTGAAATCTGTTAACACAATTTAGAAAGATTAAGCCGTTTAAAAGTTACAAAATATAAAAGTTTAAAATATCCCAGTTGTGCTCCACATCTAGAAATGATCCCATATACGAATTGATTTGTCCTTAGTACCCATTCTATCGAAATGGGTAAACATAATTCAAAAAAGTTGATCCCTTCAAATAAATTATATGTGGTATTTAGGAAATATACCAAAAATACAGCTACCTATACCAATTATATCGATCGAGGAGTGCCAAATGATAATATATTTACATGCATTTCATTTCCGTACTTCACGCCCCGGACTTTAATGAGACAGTGCAGTAAACGCGTAAAACTGCCATCAGACGTGGATGAAGCATTCATTACATTTATATTGAATTGTTAAATTGAAGTATGCGACAATTTATAATATTATTATGTACCTATATTTAATGTGACATTTATTTTACAATCGTTAAATTGAGTTGCATTCAGGATATACCTAACTAAATTAATTATATCAATACTAAATGACTAATTGACTAAATATGGTATTTTAATTTTTAACTTAAATAAAGTAATCATTTGACAATAGTAATTGTCCTTCGCTGGAGGACGAACATTAGTTCGGCTATTTTGGGGTAGACAGTGTACTCAATATGTTTGCTCAAATATTTTTTATGAATGACATTACTATTTTACCAGCCTTTACAATTTGGTGTCTATATTTGCATGGAACTTTCCCAGAATTTGCATGGGGTTTATCCGTATGCCGATTAACGTATGTCTATTTTTAGGTGTTTATTCAAACGAAGTTGTTACAATTTATTTTAAATAGTTCGTAATGCTTTTCGATACAATTCACTCACAGCATTATCTGTATACAGGGAAAGCAAACTATGATAAATCGTAATAATGATAAATCTATGTACCTAAATCGAATCGAATGTAATTCATAACAACTAATTAGGTACTAGGGGGAAATACTTCACTGTTATCATAAAAGAAGATTGTCTTATGACAGTATAAGAAAACATTGTATTTAAAATTATATAAACTTAAACAGCGATATAGGTAAAAGCAGATAAATTCACTACTTATTAGGAGAAAAAAGATGATACAATAATATAATAAATAGACACAGTAATATACTTGTAAATAACCAAATT
Source organism: Tomocerus mixtus (assembly GCA_034694165.1). NCBI lineage: Eukaryota > Metazoa > Arthropoda > Collembola > Entomobryomorpha > Tomoceridae > Tomocerus > Tomocerus mixtus. The sequence continues at coordinate 37,922 of JAQFYC010000247.1, forward strand.
ATTTATGTACTTATTCATTCATTCATCTCTGAATGCATTCCTTCCTTTGAGGTAGATGCCCGAACGAAGAAAACATTAGGCTGAGAAATAATTCATCTTTATTTTCATGTACACAGTTATTTCCCTACAATTTAGTATTTGGACACCATTTTCCCTAATAACTTTAATCGTTTAGTAACCAATCTGCGATCTGAATACGTCGTTCTACAGCAATGTTGCAAATTCCAATTTATTTAAAAATACTAATCATGATTGTGTAAAATGGTACTTTCTTACAATTAGAATACCAAAAAATTGGGAAGGGTTGAATTGATTGAAAGATCTATTTTAGACAGGGAGGTAGTTGTATAGTGATGCTAATTTAAATTACTATGTAGAAATTTTTCTAATTTCGCCCATGACGAATTGAGGTACATGCATATCAGAATGTAAGAATTCCAAAACCTTCACAATTCTGCCTAAATTATTTTCAAAGAATTCTGTAGATGCTGTAGACCATAGGAAAGTAAATGCCATGGCGTAAGTATAAAAGAATCTCGAGAAGCTTTTTCTGTCTCTGCGAATAATATTCGGAAGGCCAGCTTTGGTCGCATAGGAAGAGTACACATCAAAATACAAATTTAAATATTTGTCCACATATTCGGGTGTGAGCTTATCGACAGGTAAAGTAGCAACGAGTGATACTGCCAAATCAAAAGTAGGATCGTAGCACCCTGCCAATTGCCAATCTATCACCTTTGTGTGATGCTTTGGGTCGTCATTAAAGAGTAAATTGTTTGACCAAAGATCTCCATGAATCATGCAACCAAATTCTAAGCTTTTCGAGCGGACAATCTGAATGATATGCTTATAATAGGGCTCCAGCTCTTGGTAAGCTCGGAGTGCTTCCGGATTTGTACCCCTTTCTGCCAGGAGAGTAATAAAACCCTTTAACCCTGATATACCCATCTCAAAGAAGGATAATGCCCCTTGGTTATTTAAGAGTTGCAGGAATGGATAGAGTTGGGCACAGGTCGTCTGTCTCTTCTCTACAATCGCTTCCCCAGCAAAATGCAGCTTTGCCATGAACTCCACCGTAGTCTGAATCTGTTCCAAACTTTCCTCTCCAGCAAAATTAATCGTATAGTACTTTAAGGGTTTTAGGTCTTCAATGATAAGAACAGAAGCGTATTCTTGATTTAATTCGGCATTGGCTTCCTGTATGGCCCCTTCGTAGAAGGGACAAAAGTATTTCTCCAATTCTGGTAGTTCCTCTACCAAATCAGGAACTGCGAAACGGTAAAAGTCGATCTCACACTTGTCCATTTTCCCAGCAACTACTAAATCCTTTAAATCTCCTTCTGGTGGAAGAAGCTTCACAATTAATTGTAAAACGCTCTTCTCGTCCCCTTCCCCCGTTTCACAAGACAACCGAATTAAATTACTAAGGAATCCGGAGCCAGCTTGTGCATTTGGAGTTATCCGAAAGTTTTCAGAGCTAATCTTCTTTCGCAGTATTTTAGACAGCCATTCTGCTGTAATATCTTCAGTTTTTGTTGGAATTGGGACAAGCAGACTCATTTTGTAGTAAATATACCGAATCTACAAATTAACACATTTATTAGTGTAGATGTGTACACAAGTACTTACTTTTGGACTAGACTATTATAGGTAGATCCTGCATCCACTAAATCTATAGATAATAAATAATGTAAAATGAATTACCTCCTTTAGTATACACCTATGTCAATTGAATGCACCTGTCTTAGTGTGCTGTTATATGGAAATGTGACAAAATTTCAATGTCCAATACGTCTATAATGCTAGATTTCGACTGTATTTACCTGTAATGTAAAACAAAACATCAGCAATATGTCCTAAATAATAATAGTTAAACCTGTTAAACAATAAAAATCGTATTAATCTATAGATAGACTAATGAACTTAATCTGGTTGTATTTAATTTCTTACCGTAGAATTGATTAAATAGAGTAAAAACATAAAACTGTATAAAGTTGTACTCTCCTGGATTCTTGTTGAAGAATTACAAATTGGTGAGTGATAATTATTCAATTGTGTGAATTAGCAAACCATGGTCCTGTAATTCAACCAACAACTACTTATGTAAGTACACAGTTTGTCAATTAACTTTGACTACTTACTTGACATATTTTATATCTCTCCTCCTGGAGATGCAAAACAGGTGTACTGGGCTTACTGGTGTATACTTGTGTCATGTACTTGCATCGTTAGTTGTATCGTTGTATTATATCATATAATTGTATCGTATTATATCATACTTATCGATATCCATCCAGTAAACAGAGTGTCAAGGCTAAATACAATTAACGCAATGCCATAGAAGACTCTGTACTGCCTATGTTCGTACTGTATATTTACTATCGTGTCTAGCTTGACGTAATTAGGTATCTACTGTAAAGTCATTCCATGTCCATTCATTCTCAAAGCATAATCATGCGGGTCACGTTGATACACCAAATATGTATGAATATTATGAAAATTGGTTTATGCAAAAACATAATGGTTTAGTTTTTTATTTTAGCTTAACGATCAGTGCATACATTTTAGGGATTGAAGATCTAGATCGCTCCGACTTTATAATAGTTGTTTTTTAAGATTAGTGATGCTGCACTGTCGGTCAATCTGCAAGTCACGACGATTTTGTTTTCACCCTCACTGATGAATGTTTGGACAAATATTTTTTATGAAGGACATTACTATTTTACCACCCTTTACAATTTGGTGTTTTTATTTGCATGCAACTTTCCCACAATTTGCATGGGGTTTATCCGCATGCCGATTTACGTATGTCTATTTTTAGGTGTTTATTCAAAAAAAAATGTTAAAATTTATTTTAAATAGTTTGCAATGCATTACTGTACAATTCACAGTATTATAAAAGGAAAGCAAAATATTTAAGAAGTGGTTATATCTGTAGTATTTGCTTTTTTGGAGATTCATTATTTAAAGCAACCAGGTCGGTTTCCTTCGGGCAGTGAGAGAATCCACTTTCTTGCAATCGTTATAACTACTCCGACGACAATCATGAGCGCACCTGTGAAACTATTGAAATACAAAATATTTTTTAGCAAATACGCAAATATTTAAGGATAGCTATTATTAGGGCAGGGATCGATAGAGTGAATCGATATCGATTTCCAACTAAAGGATTTAGCAAATAGTTCATTTCGATTTGACGGAATTTTATTTATCCATTTATCTCAAAATATTTTTGGTTTTGGTGCGTTATTTATATCAAACACATATCTATAAAAGAATATCAAGTTAATTTAAGAACTAAATCAGTTTTACTGTATAAAATCTATTCGATTCTATTTCCAATAAGCCAAATTGACCCCAGCCCCAGTAATCATGCAACATAAAAATGTTACCTTAAAATATCAGGGACTACAGATAGAAATACAATTTGCCAAATGAATGCAAAAATGACTTCGCATGTTCTGACCAAGGCTACCGGGCCAGCTTGTTCACACTGTAGGGCAATTGCCAAAGACGTTAGTGCCAAAAAGTTGAGGACCCCTGAGACCATTATTAATGAAAGTTCCTTTGCCCCTTGCGGGATTTGGAAAACTCCTAGTGACACTGCCAACAGGAAACTTTGTAGTGAGCCCCAAGAGTATAAAACCAAATTCAAGAGTGCGTGATGAACGTTTTGCAAAAAGCGTACGGCTATCATTGCTATGGTCATTAGCATCATACAGCCACTTGCTAATCCAGCACCAATCTGAAAAAGGAAATAAACCGTTGTAAATGGTGTAGAAAAGGAAAATGTTGCAAATTGTAAAACATGGGGGAGGCGGGAGCATAACTTCGACGGGATGGGTCCTATTGACCCAATTTTTCAATGGTGTCGGCGGACGGCGGAGGAACTCTTATAGGCTATTCTGAAAATCATACCTTTTTTGAGTTACAATACCGCAAACGGACGGACAGACAGACAGATACATCATTTCCATAAAGGAGACAAGCATCTTCATAAATAAAATATTAATTACCCACATACATTCGTGTGAACACGGGACCACTATATACATATTATCAGCGTATGAAGCTGCATTCGAAAAATAATATCCCATTTAATACGTTTATGATTTTCTCCATTTCGTTACACAGTCATCTTTTTCTCACATGCTGATTAAATCGCGTGACTAATTTTAAATCGTTGCATTGCTACTGCTAAATTCAAATTTTGCTGCCCTTGTAACACCCATGCTGCTACTTTCCGTAAAAATTTAAAAAATGTTTTCTTCCAAATTCCATTGAAATGACTGCCGGTAGTAATAAAAGATATGGAAGACGGATATTATTGACTTACTAGAAGATTAACATCAAATTTTCCAGTGCCAAAGAGTAAAGGCGGTCTTGCAATGATGACGACACCTGCCAAAGTAAATAGCCCTGTGACTATTATCGAGCAACTTATTTCTTCTCTTAGAAACATCCAACTGACGAAATAAACAAAAACGGTGGAGCTGGAAGCAATAACAATTGCATCTCCCACGTCCAAATATTTCATGGAGAAATAAAGGAGAATTAACGCCCCAACACTCGTAAATGCTCGCAGCTGAAATTGCAAAATAAAGTATCGTTTTTGTCATTTATTGTTGCTACTAATACTGTTACCTGAAAACTTTGCTAAATATAATGTTTTATTCAAGGTACTTAACAAAAATGAAGAAGGTGGTTCTAAGATTTTCTTTTACTGGAAAAACATTTTGAAAAACATTTAACTTTTGAAATCGGATGCTATAGAGAAGAACTGGGATAGTAAGGGAGGCTGAAATCGGGAAAGTTAACATGCAAATATTGAATGGATGCATATCCGCGAATAATTTCACTATGAGTGCATTCAGGGAAAACATGAGAGCAGAAAGAAATGATAAGGACAACCCAAGGTACCGTTTCCGGTTGAGGACAGGGACGGCAGGATTTTCTACACTACAAATAGGGACAGAGTTAGCTTCCATTTCCATTGATGGGGATATGTGTAAATGTTCCTTTTTAGCATCTTCGGTTCCCTCAACTCGCTCCAATTGGACATCGAATTCTTTTGAGTCTGTTGTACTATTTCCAACGCCATGGCTGTCTTTATCAATTAAAGGTATCCACGTTTCTTCCAATGCCCCTTCTCGATCATGTTCTGAAGACATTTTGCTACGTCGATACACTAATCGGAGAAATTTGTTTATTGACGATCACAGCTTTATTCTTTGTACTAATTGGAAACAATCTGCATGAGCCTAGATCATAACAAACGTAACTTATCCCTTTTAGTAATAGTAATAAGTAAGACTCGAATAAAAAAACTCGAAAATGGAAATCTTCGCGAGAAATATACGTAATCTCGAAATCTGGATGTTTTAAAATATGTTATTGAAGCTTTTGGCGCTGTTGTAAACGAGTGAATTGTTTGCTTAATTGCTTTGTACTATAGGTTAATATTTTTAACATGTATACTGAAGTTTGTTCATGGAAGAATTCTGACAGTCACAGCCACTGAGATATAATTCACTGAACTGTACTTCCCTAGATGTAGTTGGTAAATGGTAATAACATCCGAGTGGGGCTATTATTACATATTATGTTATAAAATAATATTGTATTATGCTCCAGGCAAACGCACTAAAATTGTATAGTATTGCATTGTACAGAAGGATTGTATCTCAGGCTAAGTTTTTATACTACCTAACCTTAAAACTGAAAGATCAAAGCAAAAACTCTTCCTTTCAAGTGAGGCTCAAAGACCTCTACATAAAACTAACTTTCAATACACTATGTTACATGTACGCCCAAGCTGAACTTATCTTTTAGTGACGTACAATACAATTATAATGTAATAATGTGTAGTCTACAAGGTAATATAGTATGTATGCTATAACACTAAGAGCGTTAATTTTGTTATAATATATTTAGTAAATCATAAAGAGAACAATAACTGTTAATAATTAATATGTAATAGCTGACGCTTCAGTATATAAATATACCGTCGAAACAGTAGCTGTTTATTTTTAAAATTTTCTTTATACAGTGTTTACAATGAATTAGAGACTAGCAATATGCATTTAACGTAAGTAGCTGAAATGTTCATCTAGCATGAAAAGGGATAAAAAATATGTTGTGTACTTTCTATAGTAATGTAAGTAAATAGTTAATATAATTTGAACTACTTAGACTATACATTTTCCCAGGTAAACTAAAATCTGTACTTTTTGGGCTACACTGAACATTGTATATGTACATGTAAGTTTCCTGTGATGAAATATCATAATAATAGTATGATATTACGTAGCGTAGGTAGGTACTTATATTTTTTGGAACGAATCTTGCTTTTCAAAATCGGGGTTTCCAGCAAAAACTCTGTTGAGAGCTGAAATTGGATAATATTAAAATAATATTAGTTAATTGCAAATTGTGGTAAATCTGGATACTGTTAAGTAAATTACCCTTTTTCCACAATTGTTGCTGCTGACGATTTATTTTTACAACATCGATAACAACATCTGCAAAAGATTGTTTTCCAATGTGGCCAAAAAACCGAGTCCTCTTCTTTCCTAAAACGTTGTAAGTCTCCATTTCTCCCTTTCCTTTGACGAATGTTAAACCTTGACATTTTGCGTCGAAATTGTTATCTTGCAAGATCTATTCATCAATCCAAAATCCAATTAAATGAAAACGAGTTAAATTATTCCTAATTGTCACGAAGCTATCAAAAGGTTGCACTCAATTCCATAGATTATATTTTGTAGTTTTTAATTTTGAAATAACCTAAAGAACAAAAAATAGTAAATCCTACCGTAGCAGTACTTTTAGGGACATGGATAAAATCTTTTTTTCCCGTTGTGTCCATTCTTGCTGCCTCGTTAACAGTATTGCCCCAAATATCAAAACAAGGCTTTCCTTTCCCAATGACGCCTGCCACTACGGGACCAAAACTTATTCCTATAATTTCAATCATGGGAAAAATGTTACAAAAATTTAGAAAACTCTGAAATTTTTATATGAGCCTACAATTTTTTCGTTGTAAAAATGTGAAACGCATTGACTACCAATTCGCAAATGTAAATCTTCTTGTCCTTCTTCAGAATTAAACCGATTTAAGATATTTAATTCTCTTTTTAGTTCCAAAGCAAACTCAACCAGCATACAAAGCTGTTTGTGTCCTTCTTTTTCCTTTCAAATTAATAAGCCATACACATTTTATTTAAGAACTTTAAGTTACTTAGACTTAAAGTGCAGTAAACGTGGCGTAAAAATTAATTTAAGCTATTATTTAATACAACAATAAATCATTTACTTCAGTGATGCCTAAACCAGCGCAGCACATGTACGTGCTTCCTACGTTTTTAATTTTTTCAACTTGTAAAAATCTTTCTTGTTCCAGGACGCCGTCAAAAGTACCTAATCGTCGTGATACACATTGAACAAAAAATCAGCATTCATTTATAATAATATATCATTGTAAAATTGAAAACACAGAAAACGTAAAGATATAATTAGACAAAATATATCTCTAAACTATTAATACTAATAAATTAAAGAAATAATGCGTGCATATGGAGAATATGGACATATGTTGTCATAAAACAGCAATAAAGGTTTATTACACACGGAATACTTGTTGTGCTTTCAATTTTTTACTCTTCAAGAAAACTAGCAATTGAAAAATGAAATGAACACCCTTACCAATTGTTTTATGAAGAAGCTGGACATTGTATTTTGTTGTTTCCATATTACTGTCGTAACATGATTTAAAGTTAGGTATCGTTGCAAATAGAACGCTGACATATGGCCATTTGTAGGCATATAATTCCTGTGAAAGGTAATTACAATGGTAACATTATCATGAACCAATAGATAAAATATTTTTCATTATTTCCAATGGCCAATTGTAGCTATGTATATAAAATATTCATAATAATCCATAGTGAATTTTACTATTTTACTTTTGAATATTCTTCTGGAATGGACTCAAGCTGCAAAAAGTGGTTGGCAACTTGCTCTGGGAGTATATTGGCCAACAGTTGATAATTTTGCTGCTTGATAACTGTAACTTCTTTAATTTGGTCTTCCAATTGCTTTTTCCTAAAGAACAGGAATCTGCTTGTCTTTGCAATTAAATTGAAATGAAATGCGAAAATTACTAGGAAGCATAAGATGGAAGTACACAATTCTTGTTTTTCCATCCAATTCAAATGCGCATCTCCAAAATCCCAATGAAAAGGATTTATAATTAAAATAGCAAAGAGTAGGGCAATGACAACTGTTAAGAATGCTTTCAGTGACATTTTCAACTGTGAAAAGCAGTCTACAGCCAAAATGAAAAATATGGATGAACTAATTAATCGCTTTGCCAGATTTTCGTTGCCGTTGAAATCGGATACCTAAAATAATTTAACAGATCCAAGTACGTGTTAATATTTTTAGAATATTATTTAACTATTTAGTTACCGTTTAGTTACGCTTACCACCATTGTGAATAATACAGCCACTACAAACATACTACGATGTATATAGCTTTTGGTTATCTGAGAGCGTTTGACTTGCAAAAGGACGAGAAGTGCACCAAGTACCATTAGTTTAGCCAAAAGATACAAAATAGTACGCAACCATCTGAAAATTTTATATAAGAAAATATTAACATTTCAGCATTTTTAAAATAAAACAAAGGTATATGAATGTATGCATATTTTGTTAATTGTTGATAACCATACTCGAATTGAGCAAATATCTGAAAACTTGTTTCGGAAAAAATCCAAAACGTTAGCACGCAGAAAAAGTTGGATATAAATGTTTCATCTTCTTCTCCGCTTGTGTACTGTATAATTAGAGTCAATTTATTTTTTGATAAATCAGAAATAGTTTAATTATTACATACATACCTTGAATTTCAGTCGATTATCTTTGAAGTGAACGGACATACGATAGAACTTCTCTATGTCTTTTGCTACAACTTGGCTCCCTAACTGATAAAAAAGATACAGAAAAAGTAGATTGAAAATTATTATCGCACAGTAAATACATTAATATGTTGCATACTTGGACTGACAAAAAACTTTTATCGTTAGATTTGAATTTCCTAACTAAAAATTGAGCTAAATAGCTAATATTTTTATTCAACAAGTTTAAACGCATTGAATATAAACAGAAATATTTACAGCATGTCTTCTTTTGTGGTAATATTCTTGGTTTTTTATTTCGTCCATTTCCAATTGACAACTTTGTTGAGATTTCATTGCATTTAATGACTGCGTGCTGTTTTCTATTACCAAATAGGTTTTCACGTTATGTTTACGAAGAAATTCGCTTTGAACTTCCTTAACAGCCTCAACACTATAAATATCTCCAAGATATTTTAAAGTGGATTCAGAGATATGCACCCTTCTGTAAAAAAATAATGACATAATGTTTTAAATGAAACTTGCAAATCTTTACCGTCCTACATTTTAAATTGACAATAAGTAGTATTTGTACCCTGGTTCTCCACTTGACTCCATATGGTTAGCAGTTTTGACATCATGGGACCAAATGTCAAATTGCCATTTGATTTTCCCAACAATCCCACAAAGTACTGAGCCGGAATGGATCCCAATCCTCATATTCAGTTCCACCTTCAAATCAGTTTTAACATAATCAGCCTTATTTATTATAAATTAACTTCTAAAAGGAATTTTAAAAATATTTAGCAATAGTACTAAAAGCAAGGCTTGTTCATGTATAGTCTCTTAGGTAATGTAGATGGCGAGGGATATCGTAATAAGACCATTGAATAGAACATCAACTTTAAAAGAAGCAAATAATACCTTATAGTCTTTGCGAACTTGCTGAATAGCATGGATCATATTGAGACCCAGATTTACAGAAGAAATTGCATGATCAGATCGAGGAAGGGGAACTCCACAAATGCAATAGTAACAGTCACCGAGTAACTTAATCCGTAAGCAGTTGTTTTCCTATTTTGTTGCAGAAGAATACTTTCATTAAAATATTACATTAGGCAATTATTAAATCAGAGTAAAACTGCAAAGTGTTTTCACGTAGTATTAACATTGAGTCCAAATAGGGCCTTACCGCAGCTAACGAATCAAAATTTTCAAAAAGTTCGTTGAGAATCTCGACCAATTTCTCAGGACTACACTTGCTTGCCAACTCTGAATATAAAATATTTCACATTTTGTATTACCTATTGGCAAGGTTCGTATTATTAACTATTACTACGTATCAATATTTAAATATAGTAATTCAAACCAGTAAATCCCATAACATCGGTAAATAAAATAGAAACATCATGAAAGTCGTAAAGTTTAGAATTATTTATATCTTCTTCCTCATCATTAACAGGAGAATTACTAGAATCTAAGGCATTGGAATCCGACAGATTTTGAAACAAGTCCTGTGCTATAAAACTTGGAATCACTAAAAAGAAGTAAGATATTATAGAATTAAATATTTAGCAATCATGATAATATATGCAGTAAAATTGAGATTTTACCGGACAGAAGTAAGTTTTTCTGTTTGTCTGCAAATTTTTTCAGTTTATCAAGGACAGTAACATATCTCTGAGTCTCGAGAAATGCCTTTTGGTCTATACGATCAGACAGAAATCTTACATAGAAGCCCACAAGGTTAAGGCCAATAAGAAAAATCACGTCGGCTACTATTTCCAAAATAATTGCTCTTGAGATAGGGACATCAAGTTGAATTGAGTAAAGTATAAAAGTACAACTGATATGGCTTAGCAGCGCTAATACACTCAGGAACACTAAAATGCTAAAATGCAAATATTCTGTTAGTTCTGAATTTTATTACGAAAATTATTAAAAAGGACTACTCTTAAGTATTAGTTGTGGCGTAAAGTATAATACTTGTCAAAATAAAAATTAAGTAATTATTTTAAACCACAAACTGTAGTTGATTACCTCAGAGCCAGGGGCATGAATGCATAAGTAACAGATATTATAAAGCACGTGTTTAAAAATGACGATGTCGCTGCCCATTTTATTTCAAGTTGAACAATATCAGTCAAACCTTGAGAAAGTCATATGACGATTTAAATCAATTAAATAATCATTTTATATACTATAGTTTCATTATCTCAAAAAATAAAATGTAAAGTTTTCTTATTTAATTGTCACGTAAGTAGGTATTGTTCATTAAATATTTTAAATACTTTTTTGTACTTTTCACTATAGTAGAATAGTAGTTATATAATAATTGAGTTACCTTGTAAAAAAATAAAACCCCATGTGAGGAAGGCCAGAAAACTGAGATTGACCTTTATATAGTTAAACTGTGCGAAAACTATGAACAGGAGATTTATCAAAATAGCAGATAGTAATTGAAAAACAAAATAATTTTTGCACTCAACAAACGTATGGTTTTCATAGTCTAGTCCGCATTCTATAAAAAGCGTGACAATTTGAATGACATTTTTCAGAATGTCCAAGGAATTAATTAAAATTATGTATAGTCGTCTCTGTATAAAATAAAAAAAGTTATATAAATTATATATTCTTAGTTATCATGTAAATGTTATAGTATTATTTATTTATTATTAGAAATGCTTTTATATTGCCTTACCCTTGTTTCTGAATATTTTTGATATTCACCAAACGTGGAGTCGTTTTTGAAGCGGGATGATACATAGGGGATATAAATTCCCCTAAAAGTACCATCTCGTATTTCTTCATCGACGAATTTAATTAATTCTTCTCCTTTCGATTCCATTTTTCCAAAATGTTTTATGTTATGCGCAATATTTTCATCTTGCCATCTACGAGGCTAGACTGACCGATGCAGCAACAACACGCGATTGCATTGTGGCGATGAATTTAATCTAATCATCCCTCCGGGATTAAGATGGGTTAGCGTGTAAAAACTTGAAGCTGCTGGTTGTAATGCCAATAATGCTATGTTATTATAACATACAATCCTATATACATGGCACACATATTAAAAAACAAGTTTTTGTGAGCTGTGAAGGAAACTGACCATTTATTTATAAATATAATATTTAAGGATGGCTTTCCCAGCCTGCAGAATATAAAGTAGTATTTACTTCATAAATAAATATATATGTAAACTCGTGTATGGTTGGCCACCAAGTAACTCCAAAGTGATTATGGAATTTAACATAATTTATGCTAGATTGATGATTAATAAAATATTGATAAAAATAAAATATTGATTAAATAATAAATTCTTTCTTATTTTCTTACACGAAATAAGAAACGATTTCTAAGACCCATATCTTTCCATTTATATGAATATGAATTTTCTTAAAAACTTGTTTATTGGAAAGTATGGTAATTATCTAATATTTTTTCATTGATTATTGATTGATAAGCAAATGAAAATACATATTAACCTATGTATAGTACTATATATGGAAATTAGAAATGTTTTCTTATTTTTTTGGTATTTAAAATTCGCAATTATTTAGTTTCAGATTCAAAGCTTTAATAAGTGTTTGGACTACTGATTGTAAAGGAGAGTTAAAACTAAAAATTAAAATCACAGAAAGGCCCCCTTAATTTCCTTCCCGATTCTAGTTTAGTAATATATTATAAAAATATGGTTAGGTAATTAGGTAACGTACACATTTTAATACAATCCCACACAACTTCAGAATTAGCCCACCCTAGCTAGGCTAAAATTAACTATTTGTATATGGTCCGAATGATAATACTATTCCATTGCCCATTGAGCTATTATATCCAGATTCTGATATCGTAAAAAGTAGTATCTATGGCCGGAGACCTTTCAATGCAGCTGAATCCATCAACATTAAAAATTTAACACACATCTGAGACGGCATTCACTCAGACGACAATTCTTCTGTTAAATTGTTTAGGTCGCTGTCGGCGGCGAGTTGTTATTGATGCTTGATGACTATGACTATATAATACTCTCGAACCATCACACGACATGATACGGTGCTCCGTGTTTCATAAAAATGAAGGTACATTACAAGGTTGTGTGTTATTCACTGCCAGATATTTTTATTTTTCGAACTGTAAAATATGTAATGTAGTTAGTTAGGTTACAATTTTTAGATGCAGACTTTGTTGTGCTACCAATTTTTTGAAAGCACCTATTTTTTTGCTACAGAAAGCGTACCTTAAATATGTGAGCAAAGGTCAAAACTAATTGGGTGGTAGAAACGGATAGAGAATTTTATAAAATAGTTAGTGGATGGTCAAAATGGATCGAGAATGGCATAAAATAATAAGTGGGTGGTCAAAATGGATTAAGAATGGCATAAAATAATAAGTGGGTGATCAAAAACAAAACATTGAAATTCTCGTTCAGTTATAAATTGTTCTATTTTACAATACTTTGAATACAAAAATTGCATTTTTACACAATTAATTGTATTTTATAATTCGTTAGAATTTTCTATTTTATTCACCTTACTACTAACCACTTTCAGTCTTTTTAGGTAATGACCTTTCTTGCAGCCTGTGTTAAAAGCACGGGATAGGTTTTGCGGGTCTCTCGAGTAGTGGTTCTTACTTAGTCACCTTGTATATAATTATGCTACATCTACATTTCATTGATGGTTACATTACATTCGTTTGCAGTAATATTTTTGACACTGACAGCAACATGCAAAACAGTAGTATTGTTAAAAGTCCCAAAATAACTACCCGTCATTAAGTGGCTTTCGGCCTGTGTGTTTTCCTATGAGAATAGAAAGAGGGTGAATGGTGTTAAGATAAATTGATTCTTATGAGGTTGATGTAAATTCGTAAAAAACTATAGTGTGAGTGTGATATCAATGTTTGATGATTTCGTGTGCAAATTAATAGTCGCTTAATCCCCAGTGGTAGCACTCGTTAATCCTTAATATCATGTTTTCCTGCTTGGTATGGTTTTCGTATGGTTTTCGACTTGATCCTTTTTGTCAACATTTTTCGTTCGCTAATCTCCAGTGGTCATTTACTTACACGTCATGTTAATTCATATTAGTAACATTAATTCTGAACATAGCATTTTAGTACATGGTCATTACGAGTAGAGTATCTATATACAACTTAAATATCAAATAACAAAGGGATTAGGTCTCCAGAGTAGCTGCATGGATTCATCTTATGATATGTAAATATGGTTAACCCTTTCTGACCAAACTTAACCATTTCAAGTATGCCTGTAGGTAATAAAACTGAGAAAAAACCCTTTACTTCCAATTTTCACACTTTTTAACCTCTTTTCAGTAAAAAAGTTTCTAAAATTAAATTCCAACAAGGTTACATAAAGTATAATTTGGTCCTTAAAGGTTCAAATTGCTATAAATCGATATATTTATACTATAAAATGTGTATTCGATCATAATTTAAAACAAGGACTTTTTCATTACATTATTGCTCACACTTCCAACAAGTATGATGTAAGTAAGCTCAATCAGCCTTGTCAAAGGACAAGATTATAAAAATGTAGTTTATCATAATAGAGGTTGCAGTGCAGTGCGATAAATATTTGAGCAGAGCTTCCGATTCCAACAGTACGCATTTAGATTTCTGTGGGTAGTGAGCGAGCAGAGTTATTTTCTGTCTGATAGCAATTATATATTGTGGGTACCCGAATGTTTGGTAGGGAGGTATTAGTGTATAAGTGCATTTGATGTTTCGGCGAGGTGGTTGCGGTGCCTTTTACACATGCATGTAAGTTTGTATAATAATGATATGTTATAATAATACATTGTGTATTAATTAGTAAAGAATTATTGTAGCTGCATAATATAAGTCAGTTGATTGTATGATGACTGATGAGACATAGATGCTGCGGTATAAACGAAGTAAGATACGAGGTGCCTTTAGATCATAATATGCAGAATTACAGATTTGAATTTCATTCGGCAACTAAAACTAATTATGCCTACTCATATATTTAGCACATAGGGTACGGACGGAACGAGGAATTATATGATCTAGATATGACATAAAGGATGAAACGAGCATGAGAAGATAATACCTCTAATTGATAAGTACTACATGATATTATACATTTTTAAAAAGGGCGAGCTTCTTAAAATCTCACGTTGAGACGGTGACGGTATGTTTATGATATGCGGTATTAATTCTGCCTAGCCGAGCCTTATCTATCTAATACCAAATAGATTCTAAGAATTTTTTGAATTCTTTAGCAAATTAATTGGTTGCTCCAAAAATATCTTTATCTCGGATGTCCAATACTAAAATAAACTGATATGTAGCAATTTGTAATAAAGATATAAAAATGACAACGAAATGTGCAACTTATTATATTTATAGGTATGCATACCTAGTTACAATGGGCTGCATACCTAGTTTAGGATCAATACTTATACCAGTATTATAAATGTTAAGAACTTGCTCTATTTAATGTAGTTCTGGTCTTTATTTAAAATTTCGTTTCACATAATAAGTCTGTATATTATGTAATTTTAATTTTAAAGTATTCTTTTAAATATCTCTAAATCCGATTAGGAATATTTTGCGCCTACTGTATAATCATAAAATCTAAGAGAGGTGAAAAGCATATTTCAATTACATATTGTGTACATAAATTAGCAATTATTTTCCCAAAAGTCAATTATACTTCATGCCCGGCCGCGCCAGCCACTTATAATTCATAATTTAATACGTGGCTGATGCACGGCCTCCGCCCTCGCATAATTGTAATTCTCGGCTACGAATCTCAATAGTAAAAACGCTGGCGCGTGCGCGCGCAGCTCTTTTACTATTGAGATTCGTAGCCAAGAATTATCCAATTATAACTGAATTATTTTGTACGAGAATAGTACAGTACATAGTAGTGGAAGCAGAGATAACTTTCAATGATATGTACAATTGCAATTATTGTAATAATTACTATAAGGCAATTAATTCGATATCTTCTTATATCGAAATATAATGGTTCCATTAGATGTAGAAAAATGGAGAATAGTTGCTTGCAAAGAAGAATCACTGAACCCAACTTGTAACCATCATCCCAAAATAAGACGGCGCCGAGTATTCCAAGAAATTGGCCTTTAATTTCCTTCCATTTTTAACTTCCTGGGTTAAAATCCCATGAAGTAAAACAAGTCCATTGTAACCACAACTTGCAGCTGATTTTGAAACTTCTCCAGCGTTTGTAATTAGAATTTTTGTACTCTCTTCCTCTGTTTCGGGATTTCTTTCCAGTTTTCCCCATTCTACACAATAATTGTCAAATATTTTTGAAAACTTGCTGAACGGATAAGGACTGGACAACGCACTGGAATGATAATGGGACAAGTCACAGCTGATCACAATTGCAATTCTTTTTTGTGCCAAAATTCCATTCCTTTCTATAACTTCGGAAATATCACTTCCAAACTTCAGGAAGCTAGGAATTTCTTTGTTCGGCGGAAGCCCAATGAGAACTACAGAGGGAAGAGTAAAATTTGCATTGTCTGCCGCTTCCTTAATGAACATCCAGGGAATCACTTCCGCCCACCTGAGGGACATTGTATCGTATCCAACTCTAAACAAAAAATATAATAGCAAAATATCCTAAAATATCATATTTTTTGGTTCAAAGTAGTTTTAGTAAATCTGTAATTAGTGCAAGTACCCCAATGTTAATATTTCAACTGGGTGGCCAAGATTATATAAACTTTCGTGGAAAATTATTACGGAGGGCAAATCCAAATTGAAAGACGCTGAATATTTATCAAAAGATCCTTCAGCCTATAAGGGCCAAAATGCATTAAAGTAATTTCAAATGAAGGGACCATTTTCGGAAAATTTCGAATATTGCTATGTAAATATTCCAGGAAAGACATTAAAATTTATAGTTCTCCAGGAATTCTCCTCACATGTCGATTTCCAACGAAGAGGAAATGGTTCTGCAGAAGCAGTCCATGGGGTGTTGCTAAAATTATTACTTCCGGTTTTCTACTCACAAGATCCTTCGCTGCTTCTTTCATGGCTTTGTTTAATTTTAAGCTTTCATTTTTGTCGTGGGTACGGAAGCCATTTCTTTGGAATAATCCCTCTCCTCTGGGTCTAAAGTTATGCCCCCATGTGGGAAAACAAAAGCTCCCATTATCCCACGTTGAGGGCTATGTAAATTTACTGCCCCATCCGCGTTATCAAAAATATTTTCAGCAATGGATAAATTGAATTTTAAAAAACTGATAGCAACACAGAATTTTAGTATAAAAAACAATCTTAAAATTTGGCAATGGTTACAAGGAGAATTGGGGAAACCCATAATTTTTATGCTAAATATTCAAATGATATTATAAACTCTATATAGAAGATATTAATATATTTTGTTTCATATCTATTTACGTATGTATGAACTAGTTAATCCTATTTAAAACATTACAATTAAGCAATTAGGAAGCAGAATATTTATGAGTGCAAAAAGTATAAATTTTTTATTAGCGTGTTTCGTAGAAACAGCAGTAGTAGAGTAAACCTAAACATTATTTAGGTATATTGGTTTTAGTTTATGACCTCAAATGCCAGGAAAGTGAACAATAAATTGCCATAACTTATAAATCAATACTTAAATGTGAATGGAAACCATGATACATTGTATGGGAAAGTCATATCAAATGTTACTTCATATTAGGAATCTAGGGGTGCACCAAAAATATGCCTTCCTTATAGGGAAATTCCCAATATGCAACATGTAGGTAGCTGAAATTTTGCATATGTAGCCAGCCAGAGAAACTCAAGCCTATGCGCATTGGAAAGACCATACATTACATAAAATTGTTCCTTTTTTAACTGGTAATAGTATATTTTTAATATATTTGTACTTTTTATTATATAGTATAATACATTGGTATTATTTTCTTGCAAAATATTAAATGGAATTGGATTGAATGATGCAATTGTTATTAATTAACTTTCAATTTTCATGTATGGCTTTTCCCACATACATAAAAATGAGTGAAAATCCTTGTTCCATGTACATCTTTCACTTTTCTGTAATTTTTAATATGAAAACCATGGGGTCGAAAATGCTTACCCTGTTTGTAATAAATCAGCAAAAAACTTTTACACAGACCAATTATCACCATTTAATTCACCAAATTATTATTCCAATATAAATAATGCATTATACACAATAAATAACAGAATTTGCAAAATGACAATTCAGATTCCCAATGTTTTTGAATTGTAATGTAGGTACATATAATATTACATTTGAAATTATTTCCATTTTATATAGATTTATATAGGTTATAACACATAAATAATTGGCACGCATTATTTAAAATTTGCAAAAAGAATTATGATTGATTGAAAATATTTAATAATCAAATTAAAATTGAATTATCTTTCTGCAATAGCTATTTACGGTTACTACTACACTGATTACGGTTTTATTTGGACGTCTAGTTTAATGCAGAGCACCATATCTTTCTTATCATTTCGCACTTTTGCCACAATCTCCGAATTTATCTGAAAATTTTGTAAATGAATACGGAATATTACAAGTTAGCCTATGAGTGTGAAGAAGATCTATTCTACAATGAATTTTCGTATTGTCTATACCTTGGGGAGGTTATTCCCAACTTCAAAGTCTGCAGCGAAGGTGAATTTATCATTGGGACTTAAAGGACACCTACCTAGTGTCAAGTTACCGCAAGCATTTCCTATTTACATTACCATAAAGTTAATAGTTAATCATTTGCGGTACTTAAAACTTTTAGAATCAAGTAAAGAACAAGACCAGTACAACATTAAGGTGTAATGAATGACATGCAATTATATAAATTAGCTCTTACCTTCAAAAAGTGTAATTGGGAAAACAACTTTGGCTGAAACGATGTATGGCAAATTGGATATGCCTACGTAAATGTTTTAAAATATTTAGTTTATAACTGTAATATAGTTAGTTATAATATTTACACCTAAAAATGTGCACCCTTTCTCTGAAGTAAAATAAATTCCTTAGGTGCAAAATTTTTCATTTAGGTGCAAAATTTTCATTTTACCGAACTTTGTCTTTCACCTGGAACTCCGATAATGACGTGAGTAATTATACAGGTGTTGAATTACAAAATATAGTTGACCGTGTAGGTCTTAGATGATTAGCATGATATTAGATTTGTCGTACATTAATGAGATTGAAATTCTTATCGCTATTAATATTTATCATTATATATTACTTTTTAGTGCAGTCGCGTCAACTTCAATGTTATAAGACTTTCCCTTGCGGAAAATGCATGGTAAACGGTCACAGTCCTTCACTCTAACTTGGGTAATGTTTGCGTAAGTACTGTCCTGTTCTTAAAGCATCAATATTTTTCACATTGAAATAGGTGCTATATTTATTATTTGTCGTATAGAAATAATTCTGATTAAATGAAGATACCGAAATGTAAATATTACATGTACATTCACTCTGGTCTATTTACTAACTTTTTCGCATTTATAGGCTGATATATCATTACTTAAAATAGGAAAAAAAAGGCGAAAAGGAAAAAAAAAGATATATTTATATATACTATTTTTAGCAAATAAAATATGTTTTCTGTGATAAATGCTTACTTTTAAAGGTAGTGTAGTTTTTAATTGCCCTTTTCATTGGAGAACTATTAATAGGTATAGGTAACTAGACAATTGATTTGCTATAGAACGTCTACTTACCGCATTTTTTGAAAACAGTAGCGATCCCTGGCAAAATAAGGACCATGAAGAACACTAAAAATGGCAATTCGATGTGCATTGTAGAGTTGAATTAAATTGCCTATATATAATTTATATAAGTAAATGTCAATTGCAGATCTCAGTGAAATTGTAGTTTTATAATACAAAAAGTTAATAATTGTATCAACTATTTGCTATCAAAAATTATATTTATGTTCGCATAGGTCAGTATATAGTGGCTTCATGAGTTTACCAAATGTTGCAATAATTTAATATGCTAATTTTGTACACAAATCAGATTGGGTCACAATACAATCAAAATAAATAAAGAAAGTAAGGAACTGGGTTACATTCATTTACAACTTGCAAATTATACGGAAGCAATTAATATAAAATTAGGCACTGTAGGTCAAATAATTAAAACATTTATAATAATAATAACAGTCGTAAAACACAAATAACTCTAATTTGTCCGTAATTATCAGCAGCATTATTATCACATATTTTTTAATTTCTTTGTAATGATATATTAGTATAAATATCTTTTTCAGGTTAAAGTTTTTAAAGAATACATTATGCGAATAAATCTATTATGCGATGATAATGTAAAATCATATATTCCTATCATGTCAAGCCTAGGCTTTAAGCAATATATTGTAGAACCTACTTTTACTCGTGTAATTAGAAAGAAGGGCACTGTTACTGTTTATAAATCACTCCTTGATCACGTTTATTCAAATGCTCCTTCTTTTGTAAATCAAACAGGAGTCTTAACCACTGACCTCACAAACCATGATTTTGTTTATTTTGTCAGAAAAAAGGTCAAATGTAAACCTATTAGAAAAGTCTTTACTATTAGAGATTATAAGAACCTTGATGTAAAGCATGCAGCTAAAGAAGTTGAAAATATCCCATGGTCAGTTTTGGATAGTTGTGACTCAATTGATGATATGCTGGATATGTTTGACAAACTATTACTAGATGCTATTGACTCTATAATTCCTAAAATTCATTGTAATGTAAAAACGAATTCTGTGCCTTGGCTTTCGGTTGAAATGAAAAAACTTATTCACTTCCGAAATCATTTAAAAAAGCAAGTTAAGTTGTTTGATTCGTTAGTACTAGTCACATATCTTAAAAAGTTAAGAAACTATGTTAATATTTATTTACGTAAAGCTAAACGAGTGTATTATCATGCTCAATTCAAGAAAGAAAATAGCTCTAGTCAAACTTGGAAAGTGTACAAAAAGCTAACTAACACTGAAAGAAAATCCACACTAGTAAAGGAATTGTGTGCTGATTCAAATGTGTTTACTAAACCAAATGATATTGCTGACTGTTTCTCTAATACTTTTAAACTGTCTCATACAGATAGTAATAAGGATTTAGATGCAATTTGGAAAAACTTAAACTGTGCTGATGTTCCTGACATTACCCCTGATTGTGTTATCAAGCATTTAAAGTCAGTCAAACCAAGCTCTTCTCCTGGCAGTGGTAACTTAGTACCACCGAAAATTATAAAGCTTATGATGGATGTACTGTGTCACCCAATAGCTAAACTGTTTACTACAGCGTTGAAGTCTGGAGTCTTCCCTTCAAGGTGGAAACATGCATCTGCCTCTCCACTTCTGAAACCAAAAGGAAAACATAATGACCCAAGTTCCTACCGACTTATATCTGTAATTCACTATTTAGGAAAAACTTTTGAGTCAATAATTGAAAGTGAATTACGTCTTTGTATGACTATTACTGACACAAAGTTCAACCAGCAATATGGATTTCAGCGTAATTTGTCTACGGTTCATGCTATCATTGATTTAGTATCCTATATTCATAAGGGTTTAGATGATAGAAATATTGTATGTGTTCCATACTATGACTTTAAGAAGGCTTTTCCCAGTGTGAACTATGTAATGTTAATTAATAAGTTATTAGTGAAATTTATGTTCCCACAGTATTTAGTCAAAGTGTTGTGTCACTATTTAATGAATCGTAAGTTAACTATTAATATAAATACTTTTCAGTCTTTACCTTATGACATTCTGGGTGGTTTACCAGAGGGAAGTACTCTATCTCCCCTGTTGTATTGTTTATTTATTAGCGATTTACCTAACTATGTAACTAGTCATGTTACATTATTCGCGGATGATGTTGCAAACCCTCAAGTTTCTTCATCCCCCAGTGATCTTATAACTAAAGTACAAGCATCGATGACTCAAATACAGAGGTGGTGTGATGATAATGCTAGCACACCAAACTGGACTAAATCTGATTATGTGATTTATCTTAATCCTAAAAGTCGCAAAGTTCTGCCTAGTGATAATAGTATTGTTAATGGCAATGATGTAATTTTGAGAAAGCATGAATTCAAATATTTGGGTATATTACTCGATGAAAAACTCTCATTTGAAAGTCATATTGCTTATGTTTGTAAAAAAATTGGTCCTCGCACCATGAACTTATTAAAATACAAGAGATATATCCCTAAGGAGTCAATGTATGTTGTTTTTAGAGCTATCGTTTTCTCTATAGTGATTTATGGGCTACCCATTTATTCATGTGCATTATCAGGTCTTGACAGAATCCAAAATATTATAGATCGCTTCCTAATTATTTATTGTTTTGGACCCAAATTGTACGCTCGTATGAAATGTGGAAATGCTTCCTATCCAAATATGTATAAATTATATAATGAATTTGGTATTTTATCTGTTATTGAACAAAGTAAGTTCTCAAGTTTGTGTATGTTCTATGTAATAAGAAATTGTGGCTCAGCTATATTTCCTAAATCAATTACAGATTTATTTAAGCCTGTTCCTAGAGTAAGGGCTAGTAAGCAGGAAAACAATGTATTAGTTCCTAGCTATAATTATGACTTTTTCAAGCACTCTTTTAGTTACAGAATTATAGGCCTATGGAATTCATTACCTAGCTATTTAAAAAGTGCTGATTCTTTCCAAAAGTTTAAACCTCAGTTGAGGAAATATATTACTTCACTACGTGAGGAGGACTGATTAATGTTATTTGATACTATATTTCAGCCTTAGTTTGTATTTTTCAATTATTTTATGTATAATTAATCCCTATTGACATTGTACATTATATTTTATTGCCATCTGTCCTTTGTTGGAAACCAGTGATGCCCAGTGTATTATTGAACAAAGTTGTGACAATAAATCAATTACATTACATTACATTACATTACATATTATATTATTCTGCTTTGTCTTTATTGGAATCTATATAACTTTCAAATGACAAGTACTAAACATGTGTAATGCGTATTTACATTGAAATCCGGCTTCAAATATTAATAATAATGAGTAAACAACTTAAAAAATTAGATAACATAAAATCAAATGTAAACTAATGAATGATTAAGGTCACATAATATAATTACTTAATATTAACAGCACTGCCGTTATATTTATATCAGAGTATGTAGAGTACAAATCGCAAATTTTGACAAATTTAATGCCCAAAAATAAAATTCTTTCATTGCTCATCCGCGCCTCATTGGAATAATTCTTACTTTGTGATGACTTCCACCGATAATGTGAACACTAGCAAATTGACCACTGGCTAAGTGGGGTTGTTGCATAAGTTTGATACAGCACAATCGGTACGGGTGTATATTGTGTTCTATGCAGTAGCTACAGAGGCTATTTAAAAAATATATTAAAAAAGTATTAATTTGAAGAGGATTTTTGTGAATATAATATAAACATGTTTAAATAAAATAGTTTATCCTACATTAGCGACATGAGAATGTATTATATTTTTTGTATTCTGTACAAATTAAAGGACATAATTACTTACTCTTCTTGCCGATTTATGCGATTTCTGTTTTTGTATTCAGATTTCGTATATAAACATTCGCCGGAGTTGGCATCCCTATAAGAATTGCCTCCAGGACATGATTCAGGGACACAACTGTGACCACGGATGTGCCAGTATTGTCCGTCAGGGCATTCTTCGTCACTTTCAGTGCTTTCACTGTCATCAGCGGTGTAAATATCTTCAATTGCATTTTTACGTTCTATAGAGTTAGCATAAATCTCCCCTGGAGTAATTGTAACACCTTCTGCTGCTTAAAAAAGTTTTACAATTAGTTTTATATATTCTATAGAAATATAGGAGTCTGTAAAATTTATATTTTACCAATTTCAGTAGGAGTTGGAGTGCTAGTAGTAGTAGAAATTTTCTTTAATGTCCCACCTGCTTTTCTGGCAAAAGACGGAATTTTTCTCTCTGGAGTAAGGACACTTGCAGAAAATGCTTGTCCTTGAATAACATGTTCGAGAATTGACATGCTACTCACACCAATATCTACTGCCAGTACGAAAAATAAAACTGCTGAACAAAATGCCCAAATCGCCATTTCTCAGGTCAACTAAATAATTCAAGGTACACGATTGTAATTATTGAATTCCAAACTGGTAATTTAAAATTTCACTTTATTTAAACAGTAGGTGCGGTAGGGGAACGTTTATTTGTAGGTTTAGTGATGCAAGATGAAGGTCCCTGGCGAGACAGATACAATTTTCGAGTTTCGCAATGGTAATATTTATACCAACTAGTCTAATTACGTATAACAATAAAATATCTCAGATTTTCAATGCTTAATGCTATAAGGATTAACTCTACTGACGCCCTTAAGTGCGGTGACGTCAATACCCCTCTCTACATTAATTAACATTCATATAGACAAAGAAAATATTTGTGAATCATGCTTTGCGTATTGCGTAGGCACTTTTCATGAACCAGAAATTCCCGGATGGAAATATAAATGACCGCGGTGTGTATTGACCCTTTTGCTCATTTTTATTCTAATGAGAATATATTAATATAGTGTACTCGAGTCAAACATTAAAATGTTCATAGGGTATATATAAATTATAGGAAGAAAAACGTGTAAGGACAACTATAATACAGAATCAAAAAACGGTGGTGATCGAGGTATTCTAGCAGGATACGTTTGAGCGTTAAAATATTTGTGCACTTGTTGATTCAACGCATTTGCGATTTTAAAATGCGTAAAAATGATGGCTTGTTATTGTTTGAAATTGTTTTAAAGTTTGGCTTGGCGATTTAAAAGATTTGAAGGGTTGGCTGTTTGGCTCTTTAAGAACCACAAGGTACCTATTTATGTTTTGGGGTCGCAATCGCAATTATCGCTCATCTATATCTGTTGTAAACAACCATGACAATTTTGTCAGTTGAAATAAATATGTAAGCGAGGGCAAGCAGAAATGCATAGCAATGACATCAATTTAAACTCATTAAGAGCAATTATATTCAATTTACTTAGAATTGAAGCACACTTTCATGAAAACATGTTGATAAATATTTATATATACATACCTATCTGTTTTATTATCCACTTCAAAACGACTAAAATAGCTAACCCACGATCAGACAACATTCTGATTCGTTACGTATTTAATATGCCTAGGTTCTTTAGTTTTTCTGTTTAGATTAATCATAAGAAATAATACTTTAGATGCTTAGTAAGTCACGATGGCGCAATAATTTTCCTGGTGAAATAGCAGTAAATACCTATATAGTATTAGTGTTAATAAGCATCAATATTACTAAATAGTGTTAATTACATAATATGTTAGGAAAACTACTTATTATTATTATTATTTATTCTATTTTAATCAATGAAAGCCCGAAAATAGAACGTAACAGTACTAGTATACTAGGATTTTCTACAGCTGCTTAAACTAAGATAAATAATAAATCTAGTGAACTTTTGGAATTATTAGAGTAAATGGGCGTATGCCAGTTTTGCTATTATCATTTTGAGTGCCTATATTTAATCATTCAAATTAATAATTTTCAAAAATGTGTTCATTGTCTCTTGACAATGAACTATATGCAACTTAAACCTTATTAATAAGCATTATATTTAAATCTGTGCACTTTCATTATGGCATAGTTTGCACAAATCATTTCAAAAATAAATAAAATTATAGTAAAAGACAAACAAGTAATATATCCGAAAAACAAAGGTGATAAATTCCTCATTCTAATCAAATCTGATTGTGAACGTAGATGATTATAACTAGCGATGAACTTTAGCAGTTTCGGTTCATATGTTCGTGATTCATTGGTAGGAAACACAGATTTTAACGTAAATAAATTTGTCTCTCGTTTGGCCATGTAAAGCAATCCATCGTACCTATTGATAGTAATTTTAATAGCTTCATAAATAAGATCATTAATTGTAGTATTAATAATTTTGACAGCACTATTATTATAGAGGACAAAGGGCAACTATCGATATTCCGGACAACTATAACTATTCTGAATTTCTATTACAATTATCTGTAATAGTTAAACATTTTAATTACCATTTTTCTGAAAGCCCTGCTTGACTAATCCTCCCCAGTGCGTCATTTATGCTTTCTTTGAACGGAAATCCCCTCCTAAATGCCCATGTCGTATATATTG
This sequence comes from Tomocerus mixtus, assembly GCA_034694165.1. Classification (NCBI taxonomy): domain Eukaryota; kingdom Metazoa; phylum Arthropoda; class Collembola; order Entomobryomorpha; family Tomoceridae; genus Tomocerus; species Tomocerus mixtus. The sequence goes on from JAQFYC010000247.1 coordinate 64,015, forward strand.
CATTATTCCTGTGAGAGAAATTCCAAATTTTTTTGATTGAAGCCGAAAGTCCGATGGATTGTAGCATTTTGGCCGTGTCCAACTTATTTACATTTGCCAATGACACACAAGCGAATGTGTCAACTAGAGTGTATGCCATACAGTTGAGACTGTTGGATTTTAATGTATTTCTTTTGACAAGCTCCTTCAGCCTGCCATCTCCTAAACATTTACAATTTACAATACAATTGCGTCAATGTGTAATAATATTGATATTATCTGTAATATTTGCAGTATGGCTCACCAACTTAAAACATTGGAAAACTGTATAATAACAATAACTGAGATCAATATTATTTTTACCGTGTGAAATGATAGCATTTGCCAATCCAGATTTTAGGTTGATTGTTATTCGGTACTTAGAATTGGACAGTAATTCTTCAAACGATGAAGGCAACTTCGCCTCCTCTCTTTGCACAAGGTTCTCCAAAAGTTTGCTCTTGTAGGCAGTTGTCAAATGTGTTACAACTAGCCACCAAAAGCCAATAACTATGTACATATCGAAATATTTTATGGCTATATATTGTGGCTGTTCGAAAAGGGAAACGAGCAGAGTAAATATAAATCTTGGAGTTCGCCAAATATCTAAAAACAAAGAACAAGGATATTCAGCTTTCACCTTTTGCCCTTGTCCATTTATTAGAGTTTAATTCCGGACAGTCCGGAACGGGGTTGAAATACAAGCTTGATAAAATCCTTTGTATCACTATATTATACAATATCTAATGTATTCACCCTTTCGATGCATATTTGCTACAATTTTTGTTTTAACATAATAACTTTTAGTTGCTAACTTGTTTATTGTCCTTTATGGGAGAATATTTTGCTAGAAGACTGTTAGTTGAAAAAGGTTATTTAACAATTAATCAATCAAAAGTTTGGGAAATGAGTATGCTCAATATTTTGTATTTATCAGTGTAGCACCTACATAAAAACTAATTCACTCCCACCCCATGGAAAATGACAACAACAATTAGAACCAAATAATTATGACAATTTTTTGTTAATAAAACAATACATGCTATTTTTTATTATAACGGACGAAAATCCATCATTATCATGTTAGGGGTAAATTAGTGAGTCTGGTAAAGGTAATAAACTCTTTACATGGAAATATTTACCTGATCTATTTTTGGAAGATACAAATCTCTTCCTCCAACAACGCTGTAGAATTAATGCCAATGTCACAATCAGCAAAATCACCGCAACAGACGCCCACATATCGGTTGCAAACGATTGTACAAAAATCAAATTATTGGTTTTGTTCCATCTCTTTCTTACGGCAAAATGAATGTGGTCAAAATATACTGCTGGCGAGAGTTCTATCTCCCAAGGCAAATTGCGTTCAGGAAGCATGTAAACGGCCACATGAATCAGATTTTTCTGTACTAGACCGTTGGTTCCAGACCAAGTTCCATTTCCCAAATCCTTAGAAGCTTCCCTAAGCTGAGGTTTTATAAATAAAATTACTAATATTTTGGTCATTTTGCGATTTGCAAGGATGAATTTCTAATTTTAATACCTGATCGTTGAATACACTATTAGCTCGATCACACGTATGATTCAACATCAAGCAAACTGCAGATGTATAGTATTCTTGTAGATCCATAATTCGATACTGTGGCAGCTTGGTTCTTGGCAACAAAGTGATGTCTATACTTCTTATTGTTTCCCAACGTTTTGTACTGAATTGATTTGCGAATATCAGTGGACCTTTGTGAAATATATAGCATTTATTAATCAAAAATCAAAGCAATGCAAATTATTTAAAACCTTAGTTTGAATATAGATAGTATTTTTGCTGCGCCAAGATTTGTTACGTGTTGTTGTATTCGTTGTTGTATGCTGAGGATTTGCATCAATACCCTGAAAATCAGTTATAGATACCCAAGATGGGCGGATATTGCAGAACTCATAAAAGCTCATTTCTAAATCATCATCAACATTTGAAATTATTCCTCGATTGATAAAAATTGATGCTTGTCGAGTCGCAAGACACTTGCATGTATTCTTTTTGAAGTCTTTGGAATTTTCTACACGCAGTACTGCTACATGGACGAAGTCAGTAGAAAATCTGCAAATCTTAGATTAAAGATGTTCAATTGTCAATAGCATTATATTATTTATCTGTTTCCTACTTATTGAGATTCATTTAGTTACGTACCTGAAGAGTGTTAGCTATCATAATAAGCCCAGACTCACATTGACTACTGTCAATAATAATCCTTAAACCAGTAGAATGCTTCTGATATGGGGCACAAAATTTTAACGATCGCGTTGGAGATTCCGCTGGGTTGAAATACATTATTGGAAGTAGTGGTATTTGGCTAATTTCAGTAGAAGAGCTAACAGACAAAAATACCCTGTCGAAAAGTATACCAATTTGTAATAGTTGTATATAAAATGTCGTTGAAAGTATAGACTCCATAATATATTTTAATTGATCCGAAATAATTTTTCAATTGAATAACTATTGTGGTCTGGTCTGGTAACTGTAAAATGATTACCTTTACACTATTAACTACACGAACTGAAAAACGTCTACTAAAATATTGGATTTGGCATACAACTAAGCCAAATATCTATTGTAAATATACAATAATATATGTACTATACAGTACAGTAAATAAACGTAATGTGACAAACATTAAGTTTGAAGTGCAAATATTAGTTTTACAGTGACGGAATATCTGTACATGCATAGGCGGGAGGGAATCCGATACTAACCCGCTAGCCCGCTATATGAACAATAAAGCAGTATACTATCCAGCAAATCATTTATCTAATTAAGGGCCAACAATTGGTATGGTGTAATTCTAATAGATTTTCTGCAACACGTTGGTATTAAAAATCGTAAAATGCTCAAAAGTATATCATTATTAATATTTCTCAATCCTACATTATAGTCTATCCATCCTGTTTATTTGTATACATGCATGCATGTGCTGTATCGTTTGTATGTACTAGTATATATGGAGCATATTAATTTTTTTACTAAATTGCAGTAGTTTGAAGACGCTTCTCAAAGCAGGCTGCAAAGTGCCATTAATGAAACATTCTGCAGGCATGTTGCCATTTTTAGCCCGCCCGAGTGTGCGAGACTGGCTTATTATGCTATTTATTAATACAGTAAAGAACTTTGCACTTTTTGTCACATTTTCTCATAACATCTAAACAAATATAAGTATTATTTTATTAAATTATTATATTTAAAAAAATAAAATACACAAAGGAAACGTTAAGTAATGCAATGCACATCTAACTTAAAATTAATATTTTATATAACTAAGTATACTTTAACTTTTTTTATTTCATTGAAACTAATTAAACTATTGTACAACAATATCATACATTTTTATAATGTTATCGTTTATTGAAGCAATTAGGCACAATTAAGAGGTAGAGGTTTCATTTTCTATTAGGCAGCTATGCAGTGGCTGATCTAGGATTTGCGGGGTCCTGTGCGGCCGAAAATGCGGGGCCCCATCAAAGCATAAAGATGTAGAAAACTACATATAATTAGGTCATTAGGTTACATAATATTTCGAAAATATTTAATTATAGCGGTTTTGAGTTGTTTGCGATCTCACTTTCAATTGAAATTGTGCCGAATGCATTTAAACGTTCTTGCGGTATCGTATTTCTTAAACAGAGACCAACAACAGAGATCCTTCCTGCTTTTTGCATTCGACTTTAACATTTTCCACTTTTTGTCTTCTCGTAGCCCCTGAAGGATATTTTCGATCAATATCTCTATGTCTATCAAATGCGGTTGTAGGAAAAAATTTCGGGAGAGGCTCCAAATATGTGGTTCAAAAACAGCAAAAAATCGCGCGGAGCGCGAAATTTTCTTGCAATTTTTGTTAATTTTTTCGCAGTTTTACAATAGGGGGCTGATTTTACCTCCAACTTACAACGAGATGCGTTTAATTTTGCTGTTTTTATGCGCCAATTACAGAGTTAAAACATGCAAATTTAGCAAAATCGCGCCTAGCGCGAAATTTTTTGGCATTTTTTGTATAGGGGGACGATTTTACCTGCAAATTACAGCGAGCTGCGTTAAATGTTTGCTGTTTTTATGCAAATTATAGACTTAAGACATACACATTTAATAAAATCGCGCGCAGCGCGAAATTTTTAGCCGTTTTATTTTTGCCCATAATATCTAGTGTACGCCGAAAATTTCGGGGTAGGCTCGAGCCTACCCCCTTTATCCGCCTTTGATGTCTAGACGCCATTCTGCATAATTTTTTGCAGTTAGAAATCTACAAACGCTTTGCAGTCAGAACACGGTGTGTGATGCTCAACAAAGTTAGATGATTTGCTCTAATAGTGCTCAAATATGCCGCATAAATCATGGATATCTGCTATAATTTGCTAGCAGATATAATAATATGTAGTGCTATAAGTATAATTCATATACTACAATGCTCAATGTTGGAAGTTGGAGTACTTAACAAGTTACTTTAAATTACAAATTATGGATAAAATTTCGCCGCCTGTACTGGCCCCGCTGCGCGGGGCCCTACAGGCGCGGGGCCCTGTGCCACCGCACAAATGGCACAGTGCCTAGATCAGCCCCTGCAGCTATGCAGGAAAATTATTGGATCTGGAAACACAATGAACTTTTCCAGCAAGACCATCTTGACAGTGACAAGACAGTAGACTACTGATATAATCAAGAGACTCAAAAAATAGTGCAAAAATGCTTTCAAGGTGTTACATTGGATTGGAGATTTGGAGGGCCTTTTCACTTTACCATTCAAAATATGAATACTGCCACCATTTTCTACAGTTTTCTTAGTTATTGCCAGTATTTCCACCTCATCGGTAAATTACATTTATACTGGAAACATCTACCTCTGATCTACACAAAC
>JAQFYC010000248.1:0-68895 GCA_034694165.1 Tomocerus mixtus
TTATACAACTACTGCTACTGTCGTCCAACCTCACTTCGGAACATTGGGACCTCTCACCTCATCTACCTACTTGCATTGTTCAACTTGTGCAGCCCCAATCCACTAGTCTTAAATCGTATGCAAATATATTTAATTTATTTGGATTCAGAAAATCCACTGAAAAATTTCCAATTATTTTTGTGAAGTGACAGTTTGAAAGATTAAAAAGAAGTATATAATCTATCTTGAGACCAGAAAATAATTACTAGTGCATTCAATAATCTTTTTACAGTTATATTCCGAATAATGCTACATATTTTCTGTTGGCAACATATTAGTTACTAATTCATAATTAATTAGGTTAATAACTGCATTTAATGAAAGGGTGTTGCCCAAAGTACTTCCAATATGTAAGGAAATAAGGGCATAAAATTAAATGAACTATTTGCTTTGCTAAGCTAAACTAATTACTAATAAATAATGGATTATGTTTTCCTACCATAAATCCACCAAGAAATGTTTCCAATGAAATGAATTTAAATAGCTTAAAGGCTTAAGGTATGTTGGTATATAGTATGTAGATGTACATACTTTGTTATTGATAAGAGGCTTTTACTTTCATAAACCAGAAGCAAACCAAACCCGTCAACGACGACGTGTTGTCGCCGACAAGATCAACGAGTTTGATTTGATTCTTCATTCATTGTCAGTTTGTGTTAATTATTGTGGTATAGCTTACACACAAACACAATGCAATGTAATAAACGTATATAATGATCATAAGTCATAAGTTATAAGTTAGTACATCCTTTTACATGTGAAGTAGGCCATTTTCAATTGACTTGATTTGCCATACAAGCTAGAATACAAAGTATTCTACATACGTGTGTAGTGTAGTTGTAGTTAGTCATTTCGCTGTAAGCAATAAGTCTACGGAAGACTAGACATGATACAAACACTACCACAGTTAAGTGGCTGAGCAACCACGCCATAAGAATACTTCTTCCGTCTGTCCGTCCGTCCCTGAACTTTATATAGAACTGACCGATTCTGGTGAGATATGGCACAGAGTCTATATGGCTAAGAAGGCATGTTCAGTGGAACTTTTGACCTCACCCCCGCAAAAATTCTGGCCACGCCAACTAAATATTTAAATAGAACGAAATGGCGGCAGGAATAAATAAATGGCACAAATGGCGTAAATAACGTAAATAAATGAATGACGGGGTAAAGGGCGCCAGAACTGCAAATGGCGATTTACCCCAGACCTGGGGCACTGTGAGTTTATGAAAATTCAATACTAAGTGGCTGCAATATTTAAACTTATCAACAAAATTGGTACTTCAGTTACAGTATTTAAATGCTTCACTTGATATATGCATTTTGCAATGGTTTATTTGGTATGCACGAAATATGGAGCAAAATACAGACGCGTATGCTTATATGTTTTAAACACATTGAAAAATATTTCCACGTTTTGTGCATATTATTATGCTTTCCGTTTCTCGTTAAATTAGTAATGAACATGTAACACTATAGGAGAAGACAACAAACAGTAAAATGGTACCACAACTTAAAAATGACAATAATGCAAACAAGTTATCTAATTTTTGATAATATTAGGCTCACGTTTCAACGTTCAAGTTTCTGGTTCTGAGTGCATAAATTGAAAGTGTTAAAAATGAAAGAAACAAAAAGTGTTCTTCATTATTTAGAAGGAAAGAGAGTGAAGAATCAAGAATATATGTAGTTCGTGTTAATAAAGACAGCTTATTAAAAGTGATGATGATTTTTGCTAATTAACACTTTTTTGTACTAATTCTTCGCAAATTACGTATTGTTGTTGCGGGCATGGCATAAGTCAAGTGAGTTAGGTCAATTTGTTTGTTTTACTTTTACTAATACTTTGTCTCGTGCAGATTTTTTCTAAATATCCCTTTCAGTAGTAAAAGTAATTACTTTACTCCACATTCCAAAGTAGCATCATACTTAATAAGTGCGTATCTGCAGCCAAATGCACTTAAAAATTAAAAGTTGTAGCCTTAATTTGCAATCAGAAATAATTTACTCATTTATTATCACATCACACAATAGAATTCCTTCAGCACAGCAAAAATAACAATATTCAGTGCATTATTAGTGCATATTGGATTTAGGAAGTACATAAAGTATAAAAAAGGAAACAAGGGCATGAAAAGAAGTATTGTGTATAGTAGGATACGATTATAAGAAGAACTATAACCTAAACCAACAAAATAATAGAGAGCAATTATAATTATAGTAAAATAACCAGCCAAACCCGCATCCCAATTTCAATTAATCTACAAAGGTAGTTCCTAGAGGTGTGTATATGTATAATATGTACAATTATTTGCTAAAATGGAATAACTTATTGTACACAAATTAATAATTATGTACTTTAATCGACTAGAAAGTTTCCATTGATTATTGAAATTATCCTAATTGCGAATTAATTAAATTCTTCTGTCAAAATTTTCATTTTCTTTGGGCATTGTCTTTAGTTTTGCTAAATACTATGGTATACTTATATTTTCGTTTAAAAATAGTTTATCTTCTAAGACGAAAACTAGATTGAACTGGTGAACTGGTAAAATCGTGTTGCAATTCCGTTGTCAAAGATGACATTGGATTCTGCGGAGAAAATGCAAAAGTATCTGCTGAGTTTGCAACTTCGTATGTTGGTAAATAAATATGGTTACTAGAACTAGGACTATTACTGCTTTGTGGTTGTGGATTATTGCTAGTATCTTTGTTGCTTATTGGTAAATTATATTTTGGATATGGAGTTTCTTGTGGAGTATTTTCTTTTTCAATATTTTGGTCCGATTTTCTCTTAATGATCATATACGTTGGGTTTTGTTCGCTGAAATCTACATCTGTATCTTGTAACGGTTGGTTCACCCCATTTCTGTTAGCTTTTGTCTTGACCACGTAAATGGAATCGTCGAAACGCTTTTCCTCTTGTGCCTGTGGATCATTTCCCTGATAGGCCACATTATCTGTATAGGTAAATTCCTGAGTAGAAACAGCCCTTGATAATTGGTAATTAGGCGAAAAGGGAAACACTGGGTACCCAGAGTACCCACCAGTACCAGTAGGAACATCCTGAGAAGTATTTGTATTTACTTCAGGTTTATTCCCCTCCTCCTCAATTGATTCAACATTCTCAGATCGAAGTTTAGAGCTTTTCTTAGGTTTTGACGATTTCATACGTTTGCTTAATTCTGTAGCGTGTGATATGGAGTTAGTTTTTGCTCGAATTTGTTCTCTTTGTTGTGTTTTTGATTTTGGTTTCGATTTCGATTCTTCCTTTAATTTTGCTCGAACCCGTTCCCGTTGTTTTCTCCTTTCTTGTAATATTTCGTCTTCGAGTAATTTTGAAGATGTGACAGAAATTGAGGAAGGTCGCAAAGTGTTAGTATCTCGGGTACCCTCGTTGAAATTCTCTTTCAATTCCCTGTATTTTTGTGCTACACTTTCAAAAGGATTAAGTTTGGCTTGCACGTTTAATCCTTCCTCATCGTCGATTTGTTCTGCATCAACTTCTCTGGGTGGATCCCTTGTATTTCCAGGTCTTTGAGAATTAGCAAATCCTGAATAATGTTCACAACAATCTTCGGGCTCTTGACTGTCCCAGTATTTTGCCATCATATCTGCACCTTTGGCAGCCAGCATCAAAACGGATGCTTCTGTATTGCCGACCGGAATACTAGGGATGACTCTAATTAAAGTAATTGTCCAAAAAATATAATTATATTACCTAAGCTTCAAATCTTTTGTTATATTAAATCTAATTAAATTCAGATTTAGAAAATAATTATTTGTGTTTAATTACTTACGATGCGTCAATAACCTGTAAATTAAGTAAAAACATACTTTGAAACAATTTTAATTGCAGGAAATAATAATAATTCAATATTTTCAATATTTCCTATTACATATAATAATTTAACATTCATAATATAATTTAATATAATACTCACCCTGAGGTTTTTGGCTCCAATTACCCGAAGCTCAGAATCAACGCAAGCTGTCCTCTCACCAGATTTTCCCTACAAATGAATAAATAAGTTAAATTATTTGTACACCAGGATATTTGTAGTATTTTGTAAACGTTAATCTTACCATTGCACACGTCCCCACATAATCATGGGAAGAAATAGCAAATTTTCTTATGTAACCTGAATATAAAAAACCATTGTTTAGAAAAAATGTTACAAAATAGAAGTTCAAAATAGAAATTAGTAAAATTGTAAAACAACTCACATTCCCAATAGGCATCAGATCTAAATTCTAAATGTTCACATCCAGGAAGAACTTCTTTTGTGAATCTGCCACCAAGATTTTGATACACTGTCGTGTTTTCAACCATGAACAAAGCAGTTTTCACACCTTCCAGCATAACTTTCAAATCCAAATCCCATGGATCTTCTAAATAGTTAGGGTCAATGACAATATCGTCCTTTAATGGGTCTTTCCCAGTAAGTCTTATTTCTCCTCGTGCAAGGGGTCTTCCCACACTGACACCCATATGAAATGATTCTTGCCCTACTGCATGCTTATAATATTCAGCTACGGTGTCACGTTTCAGATTATAGCCATGAGCCATATCTGCTGCAAAATTTTTGTAAACCGAAAGTCCCATTAGAGATAATTTCATATCAGGCCAATCTCCTTCTCCACGATTTTTTGCTTGGATTGATGAAATTACTCCAGCTGCCATTTCTCCACTTGTAGTCAAAGGACCTTTTCCAAATGCTCCATATTCTAAGAAAGATCTGGAAGTTATGTCACGGTCTAGTAATAATGTCCTTGCCTCGTTTATGAAAAAGGGTCCCACATAGGTGCTCAACTACAAAAAATGACAAATTAACGGAATTAATAATTTAATTATAGTAAACTAATTAATTAATTATTAATTAACTGTAATTCTATTTTCTGTTACGGATGTATGGATTTAAATTAATTGTAGCTTACATGATCCTGCAGATTTTGGCCAACTGCTGGGCTGTTGTATCGGCATTTTATCTATTTACACAAATAATGTTAATGAACCAAAATTTTTTGGGTTATTGGGAAAATAAATTGAACTTTTGCTACAAATAGTTAAATGTAAAATTCCTATTCCAGGATTCTTTTGAAAATTAAGCCTTTTATGTTATCTAAATAATTTAAAGAAATTTTGTCATGATACACTAGATTTTGGGGATTCCTTTCAAAAATCATCAGTTTTTACTGTTAAATTTTGCGATTGCTTACCCCCATATCCTTCAAATGTGTTTCATCACCGATTCCACTGAGCAGTAATATTCTAGGTGTTTGTATCGCACCAGCAGCTAAAACGATTTCTCGTTGAGCATACGCTTTTTGAAGTTTTCCATGTTTCTGATATTCCAAACCATAAGCACCATTGTCATTGTTTCGCAGCATTAGCTGAAATTATGACAAGAATAATTAGAGAAAGAATACAATTATTACATAATCAGATTCAGTAGTACTCGTATATTAATTAACCTAATTAATTATTGAATACATTGATTTTTGAAATAATTATTTCTTTCTTACTTTAGTAACATGAGCGAACTTTCTTATCGTCAGAGTTTTTCTCTTTCGAATGGGTTTAATAAAAGCCCTATATGGAGACTGACGGACTCCTTTCTTAATTGAGTAGTACATTGCATCAAATCCTTCCACATAGCGCCCATTCAAATCCACATTGGTGTATCCCAATTCGTGAGCAGCCCATAAAAATTCTTAAATATTTCATTTCTCAATGAGTTATAATGGAAATACATTTTTATAGAAAAGTAGGATTATGTAATAAAGAGTAAATACCTTTGGCAGGACTGACATAATCCGGTAGCTCTACCCGGAGTTCGCCTCCATGCCCATGAGCATCCGCTGAAAATTAAATTAGGATGCAATGTGAGAACTGTAATATTTCTCTAATTAAAAGATAGGTTATTGAATAATCAATGTGAAATTTTGTGAATTAGGATAATAGGATTTTCTTATATTAATGAATTTTAATAATAATTAGTAATTATCTTACGATCAGTGGAGTTTCCGTAAAAATCTTCTATTTTTCTAAAATAAGGAAGAATCTCATCGTAACTCCATTTGTCGTCTCCTGTGATTCGTGCCCAATTATCATAATCCCTAGGATTTCCTCTTAGATAGGCCATCATCCCCAAATTTCCACTGCCCCCAAGACCTTCATGTATAGTAAATTGCTAAACTTAATTATGCATTCATGCATGTTACACACAATATTCTGAATTGTTATATAATTTGCACCTACATAATAATATATCTTATTGAACAGATTTAATTATTATTGTTAATCTAATTAGATTTGTTAGAGTTCTATACGTAATAAAGTCTGTGCGTCAACAAGTTACAGTTACAACTTAATGTAATTAAGTGTATTGTGAGCACAGCTTGATATTTTAATTACCTTTGCCTCCTGACCAACTGCATTCCTAAAGGTAAAACCCACAAACAATTAATTTTTAGAAGGTAAATGTATTTAAAATTGAAATATACATATAATAAAGGTATAGACATGCTTACTTTATTATTTGAGATGAGGCATGATCTCTTTTGCTGAGTAGTCCTGTAAAAATTTATAAATTCTAAGATATTTATTGCCAAAATATTTTGAAAATTGGGGTACAGAAATTGCCTAGCTTTAAATTTTAAGCAATTTTAGCCTTACCTATACCCCCAATCAACTTGTCGGTAATTCATGAGAAATCTCGTTAACCCTGGAACACTTTGAAATGGGTGAGGCTCTCCTCCCGCTGTAAACATAAATTGTTTGCTTTAAAAGGATGTTAAGAAAATGTAAAATTGCAAAAAACTTGAGATTTGTACTTTATGCTGTATGAAATGGATTTTTGCTTAAGCAAAATATTCACCTTCAAGAAGTAGTACATCATAATTTTCAGACAATCTATTTGCAAGAATTGAGCCTGCAGAACTGTAATATGGAAATAATTTTAGAATTTACTTAGGAAAACTAGCTCAATTTAACGTACATGGTTGCCCTTATGGAAATATTAACACTTTCTGACACATCTGTGTGAATATTAATTTTTTTTATGAAATGATCAGTTTTGAACTCATGCCACTTCATCTAGCCAATCTGGCAGAAATATTTACCTATTTAGTTGCAATACAATTACTAGTTAAATTCGTTTTTTTCATCTGAAAAATAATATTGGCTTAATTCTCTTCCTTTGGAATGCAATATAGAATTGTATACATTTTTTCACAAGTTTTCATACAGGACGTATGAAAAATTAAATTTTAGAGATATCACTTTTTTAACACTTACCCAGCTCCCACTGCAAAATAAAAAAATAAAGACACTGTTAGAAGTCCATTTTACAAAAAAAAAACAAGCACTATACAGCAAAATTTATAAACACGGATATTAAGTACTTGCCGATGATAAAATCGAAGGTATCTTCCTGTTTCCTGAATCTTTCTTGGAACCGATCGCGAACCCTGTCACCAGTTTCCCATGCGGAAAGGAAAAGTGCCAAAGATGCAATAGACCCATATAAAATGGGCGTGAAGAACAGATTTTGAAACCTATGTCGGAAATTCGACACTACTCCCATACTGCCGAAGAAAACAAATGAAACCGAACCACAGATCAACCAAAGGAACTGTGTCCTATTTCTTACGTTTCTTGTTTACTTATGTAATTACAGATATGCGAGTAAAATAAACACACTTGCGCCTATAAGTAAATCGACGAACTGACTAAACCATTTCATTACGTAACGAGGTTCCTTATATAACTTCTGGTCTGGCACAAAATGTTATTATCTATTAAGTATATATATTGTAAAGAAAAGAAGAAGGCAGGCTTCCTCATGAAGTCATTTTCCATTGCAATCTGCATTAAAGCATTTTCTTCTTGTGTTAGTGTTGTGGTACTTATCAGTAGTACTTATGTCACCCATCTGATGGCTTCTTTTTACCTCCTTCTCCTTCGTATGTAATCAAATGTGCATTCTCATTTTTAATTCCACATCATTTTTGAATCTTCAATCTCACGACTAAGCTGAATTGAAAATTGAATGAAGCGTGCCCCTTTGCTTTGTTTTGTTATTAGAGAATAACATTAGAAACCCAATACAATACAAAACATAACTCTACTACTATATAGTAGATAACTATAACTATTACGTTAGTTAGTACAAACCAATTTTCTATGCCAGTAATTTTCTTTATGCTAATTGTTGCCAATTCCAATCGGAACAGTGGACTCCAATCCATATTGAATTGCATCGACTCTTATCTTTAAGTAAAGTACAGAATTGTAGTGGGTGCAGTGGTACATAGTAATGCAAGTGGTACAATTACAGCTGCAAGCTAAACAACATTACATTATTAGGAGCCATACTAAATAGTACATACTACATACTATACAAAATAAGCCATACACAAGCCGATTGCATTTGGATTGCATAGGAGGTAGCGGAAACCGGAATAATCAACAATGAATTACATCTTTACATCCATTTAACATCCTCCTGTAATCAAACAAATAGGCAATCGTATTAATTCCAATCATTCAGTTCAGAAGAGTGTTGTTCACAATCCCCTATACTTATAATCAATTCAATATATGCATGTATATCAAAGAGAGAGAAAGGAACATATTTTTATGATCTTGTTTTTTACATATTGGGTTAGACTGTATGACTGTACTGTGTATTGTAGTGTGTTATTGGATTAGACTGTACTGTGTGAGCTTTAAAATCGAGCATGTGGTTTGGCTGGTTGACATGACTTGATGGGACTTGATGTCTTATTGACAGGACAAAACTATCTGCAGACAATGAAAAATTATCTTGTCTTATAGTGTTAAAGTTACATCCACGCAAGCATTTGTGGGCAAATATGATCACTTGAAATTTTAAAAAGACATATAATCACTGTATCACATCAAAAGTTAAATAATATTTATCAAGACCCGGATATCTATGCTTATAGTGAAAAACTTTTATTCAATGTACCTACATTATTCAATGGGGAAATTATAAATCAAAAGACAAAAAATGAACTATGTACTTTTAAATATTTATTTAAATATTCCCAACTTAATTTAGCTTTAGAAAAATTACGTTATGAAAACAACCCAAAAATTGTGCTGAAAAATCTAAACAGTATTGCTTTTGTATGAATGAATTTACATTGTAATATGTAATATTGGTAGTTCGATGCGTTTTAGCTTTGATGTAACAAGCAAAACTCCAATTCAATAGGATTTAGTGCCTTCTATTCCCATTTGACATGTCTATGTGTAAAATATGATTGACATTTGCTACTAATTAAGGCAATATTCATACTACAAGAAAGCAAAAAGGTTTAAGCCCACAACATTGTGTTACAGTATTACACAGTATAAAATGTAACAATTTACACAAAAGGAATGAAAACAACATATTATTACTTAGGTACCTATGCATTATTTTGTATTGTTGCTTGCTTGCTTGTACATAGGCGTAGGTAAATTAAAAGTAGGAGGTACACTGGTGTCTGTAATAGTAGGTTTACTTCTGTAAACTTCCATTCTACTTCCACATGATTCAATTTCAATGAGATCAATTCATTTAATCTTGCTGATGAAGAAAATGCAAATAAAATGAGAAAAATCAATAAATATGTAGTTCAGCCTAATAGCATGTATTCTGTCTATACACAGGAATTGCAATCAAGTAATTGCATAGTAGAGGTGGCATGTATGTACAATAAGATGTAAATGTAATTGCTATTGCTAAGTTGAGCAGAAAGGAAAGGCTAAGAGAAGAAATGCTAGTACAGATAACCCCATCGTAAAAGTAGGCACCTTTGTAAATTGTAGTATATAGGTAGCTTGTGTATTTTTATTACCCATATCGTGTCTTATATTCCTATACACATCTTATTTTTATGTTGTAGGCAATTATGTCTGATCCGGTAGTAAGATCAATGCCGCAATTCATTATGGTTAACATGCATTTTCAAAATAGCATACTTCAAAAATCTTGAATAAGAGAAAACGTTAAGTACAAATAGAATACCTGCCTGGTGACTTCTTTGACTACGACATAAATATGTAATCTTTATGTGCGTTGAAGATTGATTGACTTCAAGGAATCGATCATCAATTCTAATCCTGTTACTTGTTATAGTAATATTCCAAATACAAACATAACTAACTACTTTAACAGGTCTAACGAAAGACTAGTTAGGCATATGCAATAATCATATAACTTGTTATACCTAAATACTTACTAAATATGCACCAAAGTTGACCCGACTTGCCATGTCACAGATTCAAAGTTACAACTGTTGCGAACAACATGATATATTTACATGTTCAGTAAGTAGTAACAAAATGCTTTGTGTAATATTATTACAACTGCAGCACTAACCAGTGTCGCTTCTACAAGTATAACATCTATCTATTCGTATTCGTAACACAAAACTAGTAAATATAAGATTTTTAATGAATTTCACCCTAATCCTTCTCATTCGCCAATATTTTTACTTCTTTGGTTCTAATTTCGTATCAGTATGCAGACCATGATGTACAATATGTATTACATTTAGCCAGTAGCTAAAAAATATACACAGTATGAATTTCAATTTGTTTTACTTGAAATTAGAAAAATAATTAGCTATGAAATAATTGCAGTGCTATGTATCAGTAGTTGTTTTGTAAGGAAATAGCCCGCATGATGAAACTACATAATCAATAGCATGCCGGTTTATTACCTTAACTATTTAACATAATCTATAATGTCACTATTATACCAATTGGATACTTATGTAACGAGATGAGGACCTTATATGAGTATTTATTGGCTTTGGTGAAAGTTTGCGAATTGTGAGCTACTGATTACTTTTGGGAGGTTTGGTTTGTCTTCATGTTCTTAAATATTGTTAGACGCCCTTTTCTACTCGTATATAGAGAAGATTGAAGTTTGCTAAATGAATATTTTCATACATACAGCTGTGTGGCACAGATAAGATGAAACTTAGGAACGATATATAGGGTAACTTATATTATAACTTATATTATGTATATTATGTATACATAGTATTAGGATTAAAGATTTATGCGTATTACTTAATTCTTTAGGATCTTTAGGACAATCTTTCTTGCTTTAGATCCACAATTTACATCCACGAAATATTATATGCCAATTAAAACACGTATTTCGGTAGAAATAAATATGTGAATGATGAAATATTCTGAGTTTTTTCAGATATTGAAAACAAGAAAGTAGAAAGTATTTCAAAACAGGTAATATTTTGGCATATTCAATAATAAATGTGTCTCCCAGAGTTTTTTTTATTCTTTTATCTATTATATTTTACCGCATCTAGTAATTTGCGGCATATTACTATCTTCATACATAACATGTGTCCTGTACCTACCTTTTAATTACCACGTAAAACGCACAAATTAAAATGGTAATAAAAATAAATGTTCATGAGATGAAGATATTAGTTACATGCACTACATAAATATTTTTATGAGTATGCCCATTGCCCATGTAATGCTCACTCAAGAATAAGTAAGTACAATTATGTACATACAATTTTTGCCTATAGTATAGTTGTAATTGTAGGCAAGTATACAGTACATAGGTATAAGAGAAATAATACAATTATTATTTTTCCACTTAATTAGCTATACTTAAGTAGAATGAGATGACCCAGGTCGTTTTCGAGTGCTTGTTAGATGACACGTAAGGAACAACGATACAAGTAAAAGAAAATTAACTAACTTACCTTACCTGTGTATTACACAATTGTAATTTATGATTATAGTTTTCGTTGTGTATGAATATGTAATTTCAACTCCGTAGTAGTTACCACAAGAAACCCAAAATGTACCATAATCATCATAAATACCTTTAAAAATCAGTTGCGTGTAATGGGGTATACAATTTGATGTTTGATGAGATGATTAAGCACAGATATTTACAAAAATCAGAAAAGTATTGTTTACTACTGAAGAATAATGTTTTGAGCCCATTGCTTCACTAATAAATTCATCTTTAGCGTGTAGTTCCGGTTTTATTGACATTTATTCGATGTCTACAGCATAGATGTACCCACATAAAAGTAGAAGACATTCCATTCCACAGGGATTCATACGGAAGTGTATAGGAGAGTGCATTTGCTGTATTATTGCAGTAAACACGTTTTCTTGCCCTCGTGGGCAATATAACAATATGTAGGTATCTGTAGTAAGCAAAGCAAGCATAAGCAAAACGAGACTGCTTATCACTATCTATTTCATCACTTACCTACATAATTTACTTACATAACTAATAAGAAGTGTGATCTGACCACTTTTCATGTTCAAATAGACAAAACACAAACGTGGACAGCACAGAAACAGAACAACATCGTGTAACTTGAATCATAATGTCGGCGAAACTTCATATAAGCTACAACTTTATAAAGAAAGAATGAAAGTATATAACTATGCAGATAATCCTCTTTTCTTTAACATAAGATTTTGCTACTTATTGTATTCTGTGTACTGTACTTACTTGAGTGCTAGCTTATAGTAGTGAATATAAGGATAATAATTGTCAATTGGGTTAGGAAGCGGCAGAGTTGACTCATTTTCTTCCTGCCATGGCATGAAATGACAAAGAGAATGACAAAGAGCAAAGTAAAGTGATCTCTTTTTAATATTCAATATGCAGATTCTATTTAATGTTTGACTACTTAAGTTATTTATGACTGAGTTCAAGCACAGGGCACATCGAATAAGTCAAAATCAATTTCATTGCGCTGTGTGAATGAGATTTATTTACTTACTGGGCAATGGCTTACGCCCTTTCTCAAAGCATCTCAGGAAACTCGAAACTTTTGCGTAACATTAGTATTGCCTTCGGCATAGAAATGTTTAAAGATTGCTACTTCAGTGACTAAGTGTTCTCATTCTCAATGCTCATGGTTATTATTTGTTGTAGATTGACTTCAGGCTTCAGACAAACTGAGGGTGGTAGTGGTACACGAATAAATCGTGCAAAAATGAGTAGTTAAGTAGACAGATTTGGAAATAATGAAGTTGGATGGACATTTCATGTAAAATCACTGACATTCATAATATTATGACATGGAAGTCGGACGTGAAGCAACACAGGAGATATCTATAAAAATGCCACGATTAAGTAAAATATTGACTCGCATGAACGAACAATAGATTCGGCGTCTTTTGATCCCCATAACCCTATGTTCCGCCTCTTTTCTCCCCAGCATATTTGCTCCACATGACCATATCCATACACACTGTTTACTTTTAAAATACTATGTGCGACAAAAATATTTTGCTATAAATCAAAATATCGTGTACTTGTCACTTGTAAGTAAGGTTGGAATGTAAATACTATCGTACAATATTAAAAAATTAGGTTAAAAATGCTAAAATGAAAAATAAAATTAACTTCATTTAAATAATTAATTGCATACACAAAATATGGTGGTTGATAGAGATTATTTCGAGACAACATAGCAATTATTTCGTTACTGAGTTTTTATCCCTCGTATTTTTACTCGTAAGTAGAAATCCACTTTGCAGTCAGCATCACTAAATAACTACCAGTATTATATAATACATACCCAAGTAACATATTTTAAGTAAACAGTTTATAAATGGTAATGGGGAGCAAACGATTTTGGAATTAAAAGAGTCGGGACAGTCGGGAGTTACTGAAGTGGGAGCAAACGAGGCGGGAGCATATGATGCCGGGGATCAAAAGATTCGAGGAATAAATGATGGGAGACCCGAACAAAATTTTAAAGTGAAACCTACTTAAGTAGTAACATTTTTATTGCTTTCTTGTAGAATGGCACAAACAACTTGCTACAGATTTAAATGCATCCCAATATTATCTTTTAAATAGGAGCAATCCGAATACATCTGTCGATAGACTTAAATTCATTTATAAGTTAATACACATTTTAATATGTAAGCTAAAACGAGGACAATTAAGACAAATCTAGAAATGCTACTCAAAAATATATCTAACTAAACAGCTCAACTAAACTCTTTACACGTATAGTTCATCAGTACAGTACGATTGCTTCCGTGAAGTACCTATGCATTTAATTTTGTAATTAATTGAGATACAATCGGCACAGCAGCAACACTACGCACAAAATCGCAGTAGTGAGTCGAGAATAAAAGGAAGGTACATACATAGATTAGATACATAATCAGTCGGCTAAAACGCAAAAGTCAATTATCAGACTATTAATGTAAAATGTAACTGTGGCTATATGGCTATTGATAATTTATCAGACGAAGAACTGTCTAGAGAATAGTCTAGAATGGCTCATTTTTATACTACATTTGTATTTTTGACGTCTCTAACCTCGATCTCCACTTTTAGTGTGACTTTTTGTCTTTCATACACTCTAAAATTAATTTTTACACCATAATACTCATTCAATAGAGTCGTATTAATTGAACCTACTTAATTAGCAATTACATAAGTAGAGACACAACACACAACCATGTAGTACAACTCGGTTTTTGAATCTCAACTAGGACAATAAAGTCTCCGCCTAAACACAATCAGTGATGACATTAATAAACAGTTCGTAAGTTATTTCTACAATTTTTGAGCATCTAGCGTTAATGACTACGACATTACTGTAGTTGTCTACAAATAGACAGAATCATGAGTCCCTTAGGACTAAATGTTATTAATATATTACATTATTTTAGCAGAACTATTATATAACCTGCATTTGCATAGTGAGATTCAGAGAAGAGACAATATAGTTATTTGCTTGATTGATTGACTTGAATTTTGTTATCTTATTAATATTGACATGCATGTGAGAAATTGTTATTGCTTGATTAACTCACAAGAGTTAAGGAGTTTTGGTTAGAATAGTTTTATCATTACTGTACTACAAAATGTGTTCTTCGTTTTTCTTGAGTTGGAGTATTTTCTAAAGCTGTGTGACACGGCATGGCGTGAGCTGAGCTATTGATTGATTTTTCCATGCCACTTTTCTAACATTTTTAATATTTTGAACTGGTTTGAATTCATATCCATAGTGTGCAGAAATACGTTTGGTATAACTTTATACTTTGACTACTACTGAACCACTACTAGTACAACTGTATCTTGTCGCTGCTGTCTCACTTTACAATCACAACTCCTGATTTTGAGAAAGTATTTCGGCAGTATTGTGTAGTTTAATAATTTTCTTTATGTAGAGCTGTTTCTGTTTCTTCTGACTAATTTTGAGCTGCTAAAGATTGTGACTTTTTCCATCTAAGTCAGGCACATGGACTTTTTCTTATTCGTCTTTTATGAAGGTGGTCTGATCTGCTACTGAAGAGAAAATCTGTCTCAGGTCAGGTCAAAGATGAAGCCCTTTGCAACATAGATTGGTTTTTTAAGACTTTATACACAGCATAACAAGCAGAAGACACAAGTAAGACCCCAAGACCGGTTTTTGTCCAGCTGAAGCTTTCTTCTGGCAAGATCCCAAGTTTCCTTAGATGACTGTACAAAATAATCAAATACAATTAGATAACTAACTGAGTAATAAAGTGTATGAATTACACATTGTAATTAATTAGTTAAGAAAAGTTTTTAGTAGCGGTCCATAGTTTGGTATTCGTATTAGTACCACTTTTTAAAGAATGCAAAAAATAGAATTGACATTTATAAGCACAGCAGCAATAATTTGTCTGTTCTCCATGTGTGGATGATTTTTACCAAACAATAATAAAAGTGCAGGTGTTTGTGTTCTATGAATGAATAAAAGGTTGCTTCGCTTTAAGTATTGGTGGCACACTGACGTGACGTGACATGACATGACAGACAAAAACTATACAAACTAATACATTGACCTGAACTAACCTGTTTTTATAAAACACCATCCACGCCGCTTGAAAGCGACTGCACGATAGAGAAACAAAAGTACCAACAAAAATAACTTGTGTATATATTGTACAAAAGTTATGTAAGTTTAGAAAGAAATGAGATGATACTTACGGAAAGGCGGCCATCGTTGCTAATTTTGTGTATATTTCTTTGTTGACTTTTTCTACACATGAGAAACTGTGCGGGGGCGGTAACTTATACTTAGCACAAAAAGCACTTGGTTGCAGAATATAATCTTGCAGAACATCTCCTAAATCAGACTTGTTGCCCACGATGAGAACAGGGATTTTCAGTGTAGAATAGTAATTCTGTTAAAATAGAAACAGGTGAAGTCAGTCATTCAAGTAATAACAATTTTACAAGTAGACACATCGGGTTTGAGAAACTTACAAGATAAGTTCGAGCTACAAACTCAAATGATTTCGGGTCAGACGCATCATAAACAAGACATGCCACATCGCACAATACTTCCGTTGTCGGGAGAATGTCTAATACTCGGTTTAGATCTATGTCTTGCATTACGAGATATTTTTCTTGGCCATAGACTTGGACCATGTTTACGACAAACTTGGGCAAGTCTTTGCACTCCAATGCAGCAGTGGCCTATAATATAAACAAATTGATGTAAATAAACAATGAATCACATCACATGTATAAATCTATGCATTAGATAGTTTACCAACTTTAACAAAATACACAATTATTTACCTCGCGAGTTCTCCCCAACAATCCTTGACAGATAGTTGTCTTTCCAACGAATTTTGCTCCAATGACGTGGCATCGGTATACATTACGAGCTGATTCTTTCTTTGCTAAGTCGAGACGTTTTTCTCTGGTTACTGGAATTCAGCGAGAAAATAGGAATAAGTCTGAGATCTATAATACAATTAGTTTGTAATGTAAAAGTTAGTGTTTTACCACTTATGGTTTCCAATTGATTCATTTCATCTACAATGGGATATCCAAGATAAGCCATGTACTCCATTGTTCGATTCACATCTAGTAAAGTAGTCAACACCCATTGGCAAATGAAACCAGAATAAGTTAGCCATCCCTTATCGTTAGTTTGAACACCGAAAAACATTTGCTTGCTCCATGGAATCGCAGGGCAAATAGAAAAGAGATTCATAAGTTCTTCAGGACTAAGAGCACGATCACGGTCTTTGTCATATTTAACAAATATAGAAGTAAAGAAGTCGAATCCTAATTGGTTGAGTTCCGTGGTACATCCAAATGGTACATTTAGTCTGGAAAGATAGAAAAGTATGTAATATCTAACCACAAAATAGTATTTGAAGAATGATCAGTAATTGCAATGTATCAACTCAAATTCAACTTACAATGGGCACAGATAGTCATTCATTACGTTAATGTCATCATCATATCCAAACTTTCTCAGAGCTGTCCATGTCGTTTCATGTTTACCTCTTTGTATAAAAAGAGTATGAAGAACTAGAAAGCCTGAATTACGCAATAATGTGTATTTAATTTAATGATACCATCACACATTTAGCAAGGCAATCTTAAAATTATATTTTTATGCTTTTCATTAATTTTATGTTCTTACATACCTGAGAGAGTAATACCATTGTTGAACACTCCGTCGCCAGCATTACGTTGAATAATTGCTTTGACAGAATCTAACGCCTGTGGTTGTAAGGGAGCATCATAACAAAACTTTTGAAAGCCGTACATCTCCATATCATCAAGTACTCCATCGTTGTTCATGTCGCAAATACGAAATATTCTTTCAAGCGCTCTTTTACATTTGTCTGTTAGCTGAAATTATTAATTAGCATTGCGTTCACATTAAGATCGAATACACTATCGAAAAATAATGTGTAATTTATTAATGAATGAAATAGTAGCGTTATAATGATTAGATACCTCTTTTTTATCCGAATCATATAACGGAGATGTAGGATGGAGAACCGCCTTTTGTGCATAAAAGAAAAGCTCAGAGACATTTCTAAGGCTTTTTGCAGAACACTAAATATTGAAAATAGGTGATTATTATCATCAGAAATTCAAATGATCTCAATATTCCATATTTTAATTCTTACCTCGATACAAGTCTCAATTTCAGCAAATTCTTTCATTAATGGTACAACCATCTATTTTTAAAAATTATAACACAATTAACGCAATGTGTTAATAAGATAACACGATTCAGGACCGATATTCACAAAATCACAAATTAGTTTACTCACGTCCATTGTTGTGTAGTCAACTAAATCAATCTTATTGCCGACGAGAATCACTGGTGTTTTATGAGGATCTCCTAATGTTTGTCTAATGAGAGGCAACCAGTATGTGCTGATTTTTTCAATACTTTCTTCATCATTTACAGCGTAGACAATACAGATTACATGTGCTCGAGTAATTTCGTCTGTTAGCTCTGTTTCCGATTGTTCAGCAGCTAAAAATACATAAAAGTATGCACATTAGGTCCGTAATAGTATGTAAAAATTGAAATAACTAATTGGAACACAGCAAAAATTATTTACTGGAGTAGTCGACAATATGTGTAGGAACATATTCTGGTGTAACATCAGCTGGTATCCTAAAAGTACAAAACTCGTTATTACGTCACTCTTACAACTTTGGGAAACAAAACGTAGATCAAGGCTCGAAACAGCTCGAAAG
This sequence comes from Tomocerus mixtus, assembly GCA_034694165.1. Classification (NCBI taxonomy): domain Eukaryota; kingdom Metazoa; phylum Arthropoda; class Collembola; order Entomobryomorpha; family Tomoceridae; genus Tomocerus; species Tomocerus mixtus. Next base: position 18,585 of record JAQFYC010000248.1, read on the forward strand.
AAGTATTTTTGAAAGTACAATCGGCATCTTACGTGATTTCTTCTGATCTTGGTGGAACTTCGTCTGAAAATTCTTCACTAACTAGCGACAATATAACAGACGTTTTCCCCACATTTTTTTCTCCTACCAAAAGTATACGGACATCTCGTCGCAATTGATGTCTAATCATGTCCCTGGTGGAATCCCAGCTTTTGTTAAAAGACGACGACGACACTGTAATTCCGACAAAACAACATCCATCAACAAACTATCGTAAAATATTACTGTTTTAATATACAGTACATACATTCGATACAGGCAAAGATGTAAAAACTGACTTACTAATTGTAGTAAATAACTACGGGTTGGACAGGAAGCGGAATAGCAAGCTCTACTGCATGAAAACACCGCACAGTATGTAAATATGTGTGGGCATAAGCAATGTCATTCTACGAATGGAAAAAAAACATGACAGATAAATCATTGTCGCTAACAAATGTTTTGTGATATTACCTTTGTCATTTGTCATGCTTAAAACTGGAACCTGAATGAATACAAAAATTACATGTCTTATTTTAAATGTGATTTGAAAACATTGCTAGTAGCAAATTAGCAAATACTCAACCAGATTAAGAACTGGATTGTCGTCTTTACTACAATTTTGGACAGCAAATATAAAGGAATCAAATCAAAATCAAATCACTTCAATAAGTTCGTACTTAATATCTGTATTCATTTAAGCGACGGAGTTCTCCAGATTTTGAAATAATCCTCTACAGCCAAAAATGTATGCTTTAAAAATATGCAATTACGTTACATACATGACATACACATCCAACTTACTCATTCTAAGTATTGAGGCATGACATGACGGTGTGATAAAAATTTTGGCAATCAAAATGGAAGGTAAATAGAAGTAAAAATTTTAGATCTCAACGTTAAACTGAATTTGCAAAAGACAAAAGTTTCCTTGCCAACTTCCAGTTTACTTGCAGTCGAATTACCTTCGCTATATTGCATATACCGTCGTGAAGCTCAAAGAATCTTCTAAAAGTTGTCTCCTATTTTGGGGATTCTGTGGTGTAGTTCCAGTTACTCACATTTACATATCTCACGAAATGTATTGTTCTTTATTTCTCGAATTTATCCATTAAGTTCACAGGCAACAGGGATTATGAACCTCCTTAAGAACTTTGATCTTTGGCGTGTATCTGAATATCCAAATCTGGAAAAAATTAATACAAAATTATTATTAAAAAATCCCAAATACAGTCCCTTGACACAATATGCATACACATAATGAATTGGTAAATGCCTTTGTTTACTGCAAGTTACAATATAAGTTCCTAAACTACTTTGTCATATCCTTTACAGATAAATGCAATTCAATAATAATACCTGCTACAACCTTATTTACCTTATTATTGTTTTGTAAATAGCTGAATTTTGATGTCCAGGAAAAATTCGAATTCCTTGTAAATGTAAACACCGTGTGGACAATTTCTTCTTTGTTCCGGTCCAGTCCAAGTCCAAGTTGACAGAACGGAAGGGATTGACAGAGACTAATCTTAACTGATGACTTAAAATCGGGGCGAGAACAGTTCCAAAGAAAGGATAAAGAATCTTGATCGTTATAGATGTTGGCCCTCAGCTCAGACTAATACGAATCCATCCTAGAGGAACCAACTGAAGTTAAGCGTTTAAAATTGGAGCGTGGAGTAGAGCCTGCTGACTGCGGGTCTTTACACAGAGAATTTTTGGCACTGTATCTAATAACAAGTCCGAGAGTTGAAGTTGAACAGAACGCAGAAGAACAGTAAGTTTAATCAATATTTTTTGTTACTACTTTAATTAATATAAATAAAAGGATACTGATAAAGTTAAAGTTGTATAGACTTACTTCAACTTCATGATATTTACAAGCATGTGGTTTGTAAAATTACACGTCGACGACATCAAGAGTGCCGTTTAGTCGTGCCGTCGGGTGAATTCTGAAATTAGGCAGCAATAATTAGTTAAATACTGATTAACTGATTATATTGATTTACCACACTAAAGTTGAAGTTGAAAGTATAATCGATTTGACCATTTCATTTTACGTACCTTTAATTAAATATTTTTGTATTTATTTAGGTACCTATTTTATTGTGGCTGTGGGACGGGTGTGTAAATCAATGTCGTAATCTGTAATGTTTTTTTTGTAACAGGCTCCTGAAGTGTTAAGGTAAGAAAGGACGTTGACCAAGGAAGTAACCGGAAATTAAATCGAAGTTCATACTCTATAGTATAGCATAGCTTCTCTCAGACTTGTATTCCAAATCAAAACAAGATGAATTCTTTTTCGCATGTGATCCGTGTAAGTCTTCCAGAATACTTGAAGAATTTGCCTGTTCCAGATTCTTTTGGAGGAATTTTTCGACTTGGAGGTAAAAACTTCATAAAATCTTTCGAAACTTACTGGTTTACTAGACAAGGATATCGTACTACATGTACCATTATGGTTTCATATTTAGTAAAACTTTTACTGTGCGTTTAATTAAATTTTAATGTTTCGATTATATGATTATGATTATACATTATAAATTATGATTATTGTGAACAATAAATAAATATTCAATATTGCATATTGCAATATAAAATTTGGAATTTGAATGTTTGACTTTGAATTGAACTGACTGAACAACACAGTAATGTAGCACTGACAAAATTAGTCGTAATTAATTATGCAAGTAACGTGTTTACTGATCCCATTAAAATTGTACATATTTTGCAAATTATATTTGCTTTCAGTATCAGATTGGCTTGCACTTACTCCTCTGGCGGCCTTCTTTGCAGGAACGGCTTACTTAAGCTACCAAGCTCTGTGCCCAGAAGCCCATCGAAAGAGAACTCAAAAGGACAAGCCTAAAGTAAATCTAAACATTCAGAAAGACTCTCCAAAAGTTGTTGACACGGTGGATATTGAAGATATCGGAGATAAAAAAGTATTTTGCAGATGCTGGAGATCAAAAAAGGTGTTTAGATAATGTTAAATAATTTTTATTATAATTTTTATTGTTCCATCTAATGGGCTCCTAACTAAAATTGATTTTGTTTGCAAATATAGTTCCCGTACTGTGATGGCTCTCATACTCAACACAATGAAGAAACTGGCGATAACGTGGGACCACTTATCATCAAAAAGTAGGAAGGATTAATCATCATAAGGAAAGATATATGTTTAGTTTGAGAACATGTATTCTAGTTTTTTTCGATTTTGCTAATTGTAATTAGTTTAGGTTACAAGTTTCTGTTTCGCAAATTCTTCATTCAATCATTCTACTTACCTCTAGGTACCTAGCTTAAAAAGTACAATAATATTTCCAAAGTCCAAGGACATTCTGCCCTTGCTTGGGATTTATAGAGACTCTCCTACACATTGTACCTTAGTGTCTTCTATATATAAAATACCTAATTGATTTTGAAATGTGCCTAATTAAATAATCATTTACTGTCTCCTGTTTTGGAGTTATCTGTAATATTAAGTAGAGTGTAGTAGCGCAGTTTACAATTGTATGCGATAATGCATATAGCCCAATAAACCCAGACTAATAATTAGTATTAATTTAATATGATTATTGTATCGCAATGAAATATCAGTTAACTCTAGCACAGGGTCGAGCTTTCTTTAAAAGCTGATATTTTCAAAGGTGTCCCCTATATAATTGATTAGAAATTGACTACTAAATAGGGAAACAGTGCATGACAATTTAATTTAATAATTACTAGAATTAAGGTTAGATAAATATTCCAAAAGTAATCGAAGAACAGAATGTCGATGGATTGTAGTTTTGTAGTCTCAAGAAGTAGCCATTGTGTGATTAATGGTAGTTGTTAAATTAATTATAAATTATCTAAATGTTGTGAGGATTTGGGTGGGAGATGTAATAACTAAACATGTATTATGTAGACGTAATACAGATTACATGTAATGGGGAAATGAAAATGTTAAAGACGAAGACAGAACTATAAAATATTGGTTATTGTTGTTGAATAATAAATAAAGTGAAAATAATTCAGTATTTTTTTACCGTTTACTGGTTTACATTTTATTAGACGTTAATGATTCTAAAGCACGAAATCATACATAAATGACTATATTTGTATGTGATACAGTTGTCTATGATTTCTGTAAATTACTTTAAATTGCATTACTTTTAAGATTTACTGCTTTAAGCCTCAAGTATACTAGAAATTAGTACCCTTACGTTAGTACACATAGCTAAGCCATTATAAGTTACACTTATTTTATTGCGGTTTAGTATTTATTTAGCACCCATTATAGCTTACTCGTTTTACCGAGGAATATCATTGTAATACTGATTTTGTCCTCCTTCCTGTTCCTGCGACCATCCTAAAGATTCTTGCTTTTTCCAGTACTTCAATATCATATCTGCTCCCTTTTCACCTGTAAGGAGATTAAGATAATTTAGATATTACAGTGACCATACCATTTCCCTACGTGCGTTTTGCAAAAAAGGTTTTAGTAGGGTATATTACAAACTAAATACTATAAAATATCAAATCAACGTACCTATCATCATAGCTCCTACAAGAGTAAAAGAACAGAAAGATTTTAATGAACATTGAACATAAAAATAATGTGCATAAAAAGTCAATATATAAATCAATTCTAAAGTTCTTACCAGCCTGAGTATTTGTAACCATTATTTGTGGCATTACTCTGCAAAAAAGAAAATGTTAGTTTAGTTTCATTATTTAAGCTCTATAAATAAAGGTTTCACAGAAAAAATTGATTCTGGATTGGACGGAAATTAGTGAATTATGACTTACGAAGCATCGATAACCTGCAGGAAAAAATATAGATATTTGTTACATTATTTCTTCCAAATTCGTAAAATATTGTTATTATGTATCATATTATATTATGGAGATTAAGCTGATATAAATTACCACCCACCCTTAAATTTTTTATATTGTGAACCCGGAGTTCTGGATTAACCACGGATGACTGCGTAGCCCCGTATGCACCCTGTAATTTTGTTATTATTTATGTAAAATATTTAGGGTTTATTTATACATAACAAGTAGGTATTTAGAAATGAGAACAATGCGATAATTAAGAAAAGTTGAGATTTATATTCAAACCATTGACGCAGTGCCGCAAGGATCTAAGATTTAACCATAAATTTAAATTAAATAAAGTCATATTATCAATATAATATGTCGATCAGGTAAAAATAAATATAATAGAATATAGAATATGTATTAGAAATAATATGCTTACGGTGAAGAGTTACGGAATAGCTATGTAACAAATAAAATGAAATAAGTAAACCAAAAATTAGTTAAAATTGGCTTAAATTATAAAATGAATTGTATACATGATCAATGCTTAATTAGTTTGTAATTTTGTATTTTATAACTCACCGTCTTACGTAGCATATCTAAAATTATTTAAAAAAATTCATCAATTTTGTTCAATCAGCCCCTATGCTTATATATTTTATTTTGAAATTCTTCTGCTATTACGCTGAGCAGATTTAATGACTAAAATAAACTCACCCAATATTGTTCAGATCTAAACGGCAAATGCTCACACCCTGGTAATGGAACCTTCAAAGATTTATTAATGTAAGTAAATTATACTTTTTTATGAATTTTCATAATTATGAGAATCAAAAAATATTGAAATTACATCTGTAAATCGGGTTCCAAGATTTTGGAAAGTAGTTGTATTTTCTGCAAGTTGTAATGCCGCTTGTACACCTTCAACGAGAACTTTTAAATCGGTTTCGTGAGGATCGTTGAGATAGTTAGGGTCAATAACTAGATTGTCGTGAGGGCTCGATCCTAAAAAATCCAACAAGAAATTAAATGTTATTTAATTGAAATATTTTACACATAATTTCGTTGAAATAAAGAAAAGAATAAAATAAGTTTCGCTCTTCGGGAGAAAAATAAATGGAATAAATAAATATAATTCATGGATGAATTTTTGCTCTGTTAAATATTTTCTTCATTTTATCAATTATTTCTCAAAAGTTTCAATTCTTCATTCATTCGCTTTCTTAAAACATGAAATATTTTATATCAAGGAATGTAAACGCATACAATAGCTGCGGATGTAAAAATTCTCAACTTACATGCATTAATAGTCATTTAGCAGCATTGTTAGTATTTTTTTAAATGAAAGACTTACCTCCTAATTCAATGTATCCTCTTGCATACGGTCTTGCTCCAGAAACTGACATGAAAAAGCTCTCTTTCCCAATAGCATGGCTATAGTAGCTAACAAGTTCATCTTCCAATATATTGAAGGCTTTTGCTACAACTTGAGGTAATGTACGGCTTATAGAGAATCCATAAAAGAAAAATTGCAAATCGGGCCAGTCGCCTTCTCCACGAGCTTTGGCAAAAGATGAAGTAAATACCGCAGAAGCGTGAGCTCCGGCTGAGGACAACACACCTAAGGGACAATAATATATTATTAGATTAGTATTGCTTGATTAATTAATTATTAGTGTCAATATAATATAAATATATAAATCTTGAAATGTTGGTCTAACCTCCTCCAGTGGTAAACCATTGCAAAAATGCTCCGGGATTAACGTCCCTGTCCAGGAACACCGTTCTCGGTTGATTAATGAAAAACGGATTCAAGTAGACACTCAGATGATCTAAAAATTACATTTTTATTGTTGAATATATGAAATTGTAATTTAAGTATGATCAATAACAATTTAAGAAATTGTATTCATTTATATAATAAACATAGAAAAAATAATAATGTACCTTGAAGATTCCTTCCTACAGGAAGGTCATGTCGTACTGGAATCTATGAAATTATTAAAAAATTATAGATACATACAATTGGAAATCATGGGAAATATTATTTTTCTACGAAAACAGTATTAAATGGGGAATATTCATACTTTTAAGCTTTCCAAATGTTGCCGAGGACCTATACCAGAGAGCATTAGTAATTTTGGACTAGTAATTGCACCCGCTGAAACTATGACCTCTTTTGTGGCAATTGCTCGAGTCATCTTTCCATGTCTCTCGTATTCCACACCGTAAACTTCATCATTTTTATCGTTTCTGAAGAGAATCTATAAAATAGATTGACATTAACAATTGTAGTAAAACATAAAAGATGTATTCTCAAAATGGAATATGTGTCTTTCAATATTCTTACTTTTGTGACTAGTGAATATTTTCTTATAGTAAGCGTTTTGCGATTTCTGATGGGTTGCAAAAATGCTCGGTATGGAGCATTTCTTACACCACGTTTAGTTGTGTGATATAATTCGAAAAATCCTTCGTTGTGCGGTGCGTTAACGTCAATTTCAGGGTATCCGAACTCTTGGCCAGCCTTTAATTGCGATTACATATAAGTAAAATTTATTACAAACATTATTTTATAATAAATATGGACGGTTGGTTATACATTTTTTAAATCCTATTTAAAATACTAATACTATGTGCTTACCTTGACGAATTCTTTTGCCAGGCCAGTGTATTCGGGAAGCTGTAATAAATTAATGAACATTTAAAATTCAAATACTCTAATATAAACTTAACCTTCCTCAAAAAGTTTAATACAATGTCAATTGCCAATAACTATTTATTACCTCAACTGCAGCCTCTCCTTGAAATCCATGATAATTAGCTGAAACAGTAATGGTTTGTAAAAGTTATTTATGTACATAAATTACAAATACAGACTATAAAGAAATATTATAAATTATGGCATGCATTTGGGTTATGAAATGATAATACGAATATTATAAAATACATACGATCGCCATTTGGGTCTCCGTAACATTCAATACTCTTAAAATGTGGAGTAACTCCTTCATAACTAAATATAATTCAAATTCATAATTCAGTATTCAGTTATAAATAAAAATTTAAATAGTATTTTAAGAACATAGGTAAGGTACCTCCACGAATCATCTCCTGTAATCTTTGCCCACGAATCGTAGTCCTTCTTATGCCCTGTAATTGTTATATTTACTATATTTAGTTACTGTGTATTTTAACTTCAAATTCAATTACAAATTAATACTTCTATTATATTTATTACTCATTTACATGTACATACCTTTCAGATAGAGCAACAAATTAAGGTTCCCTGAAATAAACCCAAGACCACGATGTATATTAATTAAAATAGTTATAAATTAATGTACATGCAAATTAAGTTTGCATTTTTATGTGCTGTAGGTTTATTCACCTGTTCCTCCTGCAAATATAAAATACAGTCATTAATTTCAGGTTAATTAAATACAATAAATGAAAAATTTATGTAAATATGGTTCTAATAAATATTTATATAAGAAATGCAAATGACGTAAACTATCTCTTACCAAGGGTTCGGCCAGCAGACCAACTGGATTGCTAAAAAAAGGTTAAAAATGTGTTTGATAAGTATAGCTCAAGTCAATTTTGTTCAAAAAAATATCTCTATGTATTTTGTATAATATGTACACATTTACTGATGAAATACGTATTTTATTTATACCTGATTTACTGAATTAAGACAACTGTATTTCTGTGGGATTGACCTGTGCATCCAATCTTTGAGATAATTTCAAAATCATCAGATTAGTATTAGTGAGATTATTCCTTAAACTTTAGTACTAATATACTTAAATACTTACGGAATCTAAGTTATATTAAGTAATAGTACTAGAGTACTACCTACCAGTTTCAGGATAGTTTATCAAGAACAAGCCAAATCCTGTAAAGTAAGCCAGAAAAAACACCATTTCGGTTTTATGTTAGGTTATTTGGAGTTTTGTGCAAAAATATATGAATTATTAAAATATATGTACCTGGAATAGCTTGCAGTGGATTTGGTTCACCCCCGGCTTCTAGAAGCAACACATTATAATATCTCGAAAGTCTATTCGCTACAACACTTCCAGCAGATCTGTGAATAAATTTAGGATTTAGGATGGTATAATATTATAGTAAAAAAGTTATTTCATTAATGTCATGTATGAATGTAATAATTTTTAATAATCCTCTACAGACAACAGATCAGTTCATGTATTTTCATGTAATCTTACCCGCTTCCAACTAAAATAAAATAAAAAAGTCAAGTTATAATATTAAAGTTGGTACTTGTAGATTAATAGACAGTATTTTATTAGTTTACTACATAGTACAAATTACAAAATGTGGATTTTTACCAATGATGAAGTCGAATGTATCAGCAGTGTCCGATCTACTTAATTTAGAATCATGATGCATATCTGCATTTTGCCAAACCGCAAGAATTATTCCTAGAGATGCTAATGTGTAATATAATATTGGCACAAATATTGCTCCGACACCCGCAGACAAAGCCCGGCGAATGCTCTTTGGAACGAATACCATTGTAAACACAATTTTTAACACCGATTTTTCTTACAAATTAAAATTCTTAATCTCTAACGGGAATCCTCCTATTACAGATAATGTCCTCACATACTTGGACACTTTTATGCCATTGCTTACTAAATAGATATTTTAATTACTTAAAATTGAAAAACAAAATATTCTATTTTCAAGCAAAAATTGATTTATTAGCGTAATTCGTAAGATGCAGTTTACTGCTTATTGATTGACTGAGTAAATGAGTATAAATGAAGCATTGATAGGAAGTCTATAGTCATTTTCATGCCGATTAGTAAACTGCACATATACACAACAACATAGATAGAACACACTCTATAAGTTCTATGTGCATTTTACATAAGATTATTTATTTTACTAGAGAAATAGAACGTGCATGCATGTTTGTATAGTAACATGTACTCTTCTATGCACTATGCAATCCTTATCACAATGCAATAGTCATTAATGCAGAAACAAATTCACTTCCTGTGATCGTATGTACGGCAGAATGAATGTAAGTGCGGAAAGGCAAGAACATAAAATGTAACTTCTCTTACTTATCTTATGTTATACACTTTTACTACACCTCTATTGAGCCGAAACACGATACGATAGATAATTTTCATTGAAAAATTAAAAACTTGAAATAAACTGAAACATTTATAAGTATAATTGCACATGAATTATAGTAGTATAAAGTTATGTGTGTTAAGGTATTCTCATCAAGTCACTTTATTTCAATTTTTGTATTTGTACATGAAATGTGAAATACTTCTGCTCGATTGAAAGATCTGCCCTGGGGTGAAAATTATTATGAACCAATTATTTAATTGATGTTGTCGATTCAATAGAATTGCTTCGCGTGTAATGTCCCTAAATTGTTTTCGAATACACCGTCACGAAACCCATGAATATTAGTATCGTTAACATAACATATGGAATATCTTCCAATTCAATGATTATCAGTCTGACATCTTTAGTTAAAAGCACCCACATATTTTATAATCATTATTATTATACATTTGCGATAGGAAGCGATAAAATTTAATGTACCACTAGTATTAATTTTAATCATTTTAAAATTCAACATAAAACAACAAACATACATGTTCAGTTCGTTGAAAAATTCGTTTTTCATGCTTGTAAAAATTATAATGCAGTTAACAATGTTTACATTCTCTTCATATAAAACATGCACCCAAAAAATGGAATTTAATCGATAATACATAAAGTAAATGTGTAATGTACTCATAAAATAAGATTCTTCTTTGTTTAAATTATATTTTTGCGTCAAAATATTTTGGTATGGACAAACATACTAAAAATCTAAAAGATTCAAAAGTATTTGTGTGATTTAACATTTGAAAATATTTTTTATATCATGAAATCATACTAAGTGTTAATTCTTCGCTTCCTTTGCCTTTTGTCTACATGTACTTATCATGCATGTACATAAATACAAATATCCTTAAAATTATAATGCGATAATAATATTACATTATGTAAGTTGTTATGCATAATAAAATGTTTAACTACCTACGCTATGCTTATGTAGTATTGTATTTAGCTATAATGATGATTTTTTACAATTACAGGTATATAGCATAGTATAGTATATTGCGTTTTAACTAACCTTCCCCGTAATAGCCCATTTACAACCTACACGCAACAAGATATTGTTTTGCTGCATAACTTTCACTAAATACCGGTTTGCTGTTAGTATTCCGAATGAATCAAATACCTATTGATCATTATCACATTTATTTACGGAAGTGACGAGAGGAGACGACTAGACTGTTTGTGCTTGTTTCTTTTTACTAACTAGAACTAGTATAGTGGTATAAGAATATCGAAAAAGTTGGAATGAATATAATAGTTGTAGTGAGTGTGAATCTTCCTATGTGTAAAATATTATCAGAATCGAAACAACGACAAATTGTTTCCCTCATATGATGAAATGGGAAATATAAAAATGTGAATTTTTATTTATACAAATAGATGTTATAGTATGTGTTTACATTGTTATAGAGTAGGGAGCTACATTAATTATACATTTTAATTGTTTACTTATTGACTGTAAAATCATGTTGCCATTATTGTATTAGATACGTAATACAGGCTTAGATATAAAAATATTACTAGATAGAGCGTTCTTTCTATTTATGTAAAATGTAATATAGTTTTGTGGAATGTGTTACATTTTTATGGAAGTACATCACTTTCACTTTATAGTAGCTCTAGTCTAGCTATGTGTATATTGTAATAAGTAGTTCAGCCCTATGTGTTAAATGCCTGCATTACTATATACTAAAGACAGTAGGTATGCTATGCTATAGTACATAAGTATGCACAAGTAAATGTTATGCGAATATGCCCACATAAACTTTATTATTTGCTATTGAATAGGCTCTATTCTGTGTAAACCATGAAAGCAGGGAATAAAAATTTTATAGTTATAAATTGATATTATCTTATTAACTGTGTTATTAATTATAATGTAGTATGTATATGTACTGTTATTGTAGAGTATTAATTAAGTTCCTATAAATATCTAAGATTTTTAGATTATTTTATTCTGTCTTTTTATTGTAAAGTAATAAATATCAGAGAAATACATAGTTTAGTTTGTATTAATTGTTACGCTACCGTACGCGTTCTGTGACCAAGCGCCGTTTCAATCAACTGGTTGCAAAACTCTAATCCAATACTATAAAGAGAATCGTTAATAAATTATCATGTTGCATTAAATTTGCAACAATAAACTCTGTCCGTACAGCGTGTCTTGCTTGCGTGTTTTTGTGGTTTACATTTAATAGCATAAAATGAGAGGTTAAAAGCATCGGTAGCCTATAGCCCAAATTAAATGATATTAATTGCATATTATTGCATCTCTAAAATCTATGCGTAACAAAAAATTATGCTATAAAGGTAATTATGGATTGTTTGAAAAATCAATTTCAATGTTTAATATCTACAACTTAGTTTCATTGTAAATTGAAAGAAATATGTACAGTTGCAGGTTTCATTGTGTACAATGCTCTTTCTACATTTGTTTTGTTAAGTTGGAATGTGAATTTCACGAATTAGGTTTAATTTTGCACTTATTTATTTCAACAAAATCTTTTCACATGTCATCAAAGATAATTCGCAATTGCATTTTATGTGCACCTTGAACAAACAATATTTATAATGTATTTTTAGGTATGCAGTTAGGTAATAGCTATTTATAGTTTTGAAAATTGTAACGAAAGAAAGAATTGAAAATGAAATGTTAGTCTTTTGATCTATTTTAACTAATTTACACTTCATGAAACAAGCAGTACGAAATTAATTCTTTATTACACCACCATACATTTACATTATTGAAACATTGTTGTGAAGTCATAGTCTTCACGATCTGAAAAATATTAGAGCTACTTCTTGTGAACAGAACAAGAAGGAAAAATGTATCAAACCTTCAAACACTTACAAAAACACACATTAATGACAATAAAATATAGTTATCACAAACTCTGCCAAAAATATTACATATTTACTGCATACTTGTTTGTGTGCATGGACATGGCAATTGAGCAAATGTAATTATATATAAAAGTTCAAATAAAACTACTAACGTACTAGAAAATAAATCCAACAACCCTACTTTTCATTGGGAACCACATATTTCGGCAATTACAATGGAACTCAAGAAAATAACAATAACAAAATGGGAAATCATAATTACAAAATTATTAAAAGTTGGTAATGCCGCAATCTTAGTCAATTCAAATTACTTTAAACTTAATTTCCGTTGGAGCAATTGCTTCAAAATAAAAATTCTCATATAAACTTCAATACCTTATCTATTTTCGTATTAAGTTGTTGCATAGTTAACTTGAAACATATTGCAGTTTTACATATTTTCCTGTTTTAAATAGTTATATTATTGTCATTTTAATTTAACTCCTCTATTGGGGATTAAACCTAAATACAAATAGTACGTATAACCTACTCATATATTGATATATTAGTAGAACTAAAAACTAAAAATATATAGAAATTCTATAACAAGTCTAAATTCATCACAATAATACATTTTAAATCGAATTCTAAATCCAAAATGCGTTAATAAAACCTGTATTGTCATTCATTTACCTTTCCGCCTGTTAAAATTGAACTTTGGGAAAACTCGGTGGAAATTTAGCAGACCAGCATTCGAAATCCTCTTCATCGCATTTTAATTTTGGGGGATCATTTGGTGGAGTCGGTTTTGGTTGCTCTGTACTTAATTCATGATATTCTACAGGAGACAATGGCTGTGAGGATGGCAATTGAAGTGTATATGTATACGGATTTGGGGAGTAAGACATTGGCGAAGAATATTGAAAATTGCTAGGATTTGGGGAGAAAGACATTGGCGAAGAATATTGAAAATTGCTAGGGTTTGGAGAAAAAGACATTGGCGAAGAATATTCCATTTCTTGTGGAGTTAACGATATTGGTGGAGACGAAGAATATTGAAAATTGTTTGGAGATAAAGGCAATTGGTGTTTGTGAGGAGCAAAAGACATTGATGAAGGAAGATGAAGAGATGGAAGTTTAAGTTTCAGTTTCGGGACCTTCCATTCCAAATGAAGGGAATGACCAATTCCATGGCTTTTAGGAATTTTATTATTTATAGGCTCAAAAATATAATCCATTAATTCCGAGTGTTGTTGTTGCTGATGCTGTTGCTCAACTTGGTCGTGTTCATATTTTATTCGGGCATGTTCTTCCGCAAATTGCTTGTCAATTTCTTGCCAGTATTTTAATATCATATCCGCACCTTTGTTTCCAATCATCATTGTTGGGGCTTGAGTATTTGTTACGGGTACAACAGGAATGACGCTAAATATAATTAAAGAATTAGTTATTCAATTATTTTAAACATTCTGTGTACATAATGGACAAAAAACATGCATTATGATAACGGGGAAGAATTCTCGAAACTTACGATGCATCAATAACCTGTAAGGAAATCAAAAACACTTTAGTATTAGGAAAAAGCAAGGAAACAAACATTTTGTATGCTTAGAAATTGAATGCTAAATTATTTACCCTCAAGTTTGTGACCCCAATGACTCTTAATTCCGAATCCACGACAGTATGTGGAGATTTTTTTTGTCCCATACTGGCTGTTCCGCAAGCATCTTTAATATAAATCAGAGCATTAGTTAAGATTCTGAAACATAATTAAATACAAATAACAAAGGTAATAATATAAACATATTTAGACTTCTTACGGTGCAGTGTTACGGAGTACCTGTTGTGAATAAGACAACAATTTAGTAAATGATATGAAATTTTCTAGATTCAATTAAATTATTTAATATTTCTGATTAAAGAATTAAAAACGAAAGATAAACTCACTGTCTTGCGTAACACTCCTGAAAATAGCAATAATTTTGCAAAACAATTGAATTAATACATATAAGTACATAGAATGATAATTTTGTCTTGAGCTCGAATAAATTGACTCACCCAATATTCATCAGATCTAAATGGTAAATGTTCACATCCTGGAAGTTTGACCTCTGTAAATTTTCCCCCGAATTCCTGGAAAGTGGTTGTATTTTCAATAAGTTGCAAAGACGCTTTAATTCCCTCTACTAGAACTTTTAGATCAATGTCTCCTTTGTCACTTAAGTAGTTTGGGTCGATAACTGGACTGTCGTAGGGACTTGTGCTGGACAATTCAATATTTCCCCGAGCATATGGACGTGCTCCGGTTACTACAATATGGATAGACTAGAAAAAGAGAAAACCATAAAAATTGAAAAACAATTAGACAAAATAGTATAGACTACTATCTGTTTTGTATTTATTTACTTCTTTTCCAATTGCATGTGTGTAATATCGCTTCATATCATCGTATTTCAGATTAAATGCACGGGCAAATGTGTCAGGGAATGTTCTCCAGACGGAGTTACCGTATAAAGTTAGCATGATATCTGGCCAACCATTTTCACCTGTAAAGATAAACATAATTTTAACATTAGGAGTTCAATTAAGCAATTTTCGAAAACAACAATCTATTAAAGCGTATATACGAATATTATTTGTGGAAAAAGCAAAATTGGCCAATAACCTCTAGCTTTGGCATATGAAGAAGTAAACACAGATGCGGCAAGTGCCCCCGATGTGCTCAATACATCCGATCCAGTTGCAAACCAATTGACAAAGGCTCCCGGAGTTACATCTCTGTCCAGGTAAATTGTAGAGGAAGGTTTGTTGAGGAAGAATGGTCCTAAGAATACTCCTCTGATTTTGAAACAGAAAATATTATTATTTTAGTGAAAACCAATTTATTTGGTATGGTAATAATAATAAAAGTAAAACTGACAAGTGATCTTGCAAATGTTTCCCAACAGGTAAGTCGTGCTTTAGCGGAATCTGTAAAACAGTAATTATATTTTAATTGCTACAAAATTGCAATCAAGTGTAGCTGGCTATTTATCAGTAGTAAATCGTATAATGGATAATACATATACCAAATAAATAAATAATGAAAAATAAAATGTAATATATGTATAAATAATGTAATAAACCATTACAAAACGGTTGTACTCAAGTAGTTGAACTTTTCATAATTAAAATGTGGATTTTAATCTGACTTACACTAAATTTTTCTAAGTGTTTGCTTGGACCTACACCAGATAACATTAGAAGCTTCGGTGTTTGGATTGCTACAATTTTCATTTAATAAAGCAGAATAATAATTATGCTGATAGTTATAATTAGTTATGAAAATGACTATTTGGTAATAATGTTAATGTTGGTTACCCCCAGCTGAAATGATAACTTCTTTTTTAGCAATTGCTTTTCGTTTTACGCCATTACGATCATATTCCACTCCAATAACTTTGCTAGGGTCGTGTTCGTCAAATAAAATCTGTGTAGTATTAATTAACATATAAATATTTGTCAGACAATTTTACGTTTTTATGTGATATAAACATTTATTAGTTTCTTCATTGAAAATAAATCTAATCTGTATCATACCTTATTAACATGCGCAAATTTTCGTATAGTAATAGTATGTCTTAGACGAATTGGTTGTAGAAATGCCTTATAAGATCTAAAATTATTAATAGTGAAAAATAGAATAATAGTGTGTGGTTATTTCCAGTAACAATTTTTCAACAGTAAACTAGAAACTCACGAATGTCTAACGCCATTCTTCGTCGTATGGTACAATCTAAAAAATCCTTCAGTGTGTGGTGCATTGTTATCGATTTCCGGATATCCGAATTCTTGACCGGCAGCCAGCCAGTGACCTTTATTACGTAAGAAAATTACTTTTTATTTCACGCACATTAAAATATAAAAAATCTACGAAGCATTATTTGATAACCACCTGCAATTCCCTGGTGTTCGGGCAATTCCACTGTAAATTTTAGAATATTTTTAGTGTTACATTATTAATAATTCCTAATTCTATGTGTTTAATACAAAAATGTTTCAAAATCAAAATAAGTTCACATACCACTCAGATCTCCATGAAATCCGTGGTATCTCTCTAAATTAGGAAAATGCATGTAATTATTAGTTATTTTGCAATGCGTAGGCATGGACGAATGCTAGAGGAATTATTTGAAGGCTTACTATGTCCCTTAGGGTTGCTATATGTTTCGAGGTCATTGTAATACGGAGTGACACCGTCATAACTGAAATGAAAAAATAAAAGTATGAAATTTTCTATTTGAGTTTAAAAATGGAATTTGTAATTTGTAATTTTAATACCTCCAAGTTGGATCTCCAGTAATTTCTGCGTAGTTATCAAAATCTTTAGGGTGTCCTATCAATTTTAATAAAGCATACTTACAATTAGAAGAATTTCCTTATGCATGCAATTATTATGTCCATCTCCATCAAGAACGCTAAATATTGTACCTTTGAGATAGAGCAGTGTATTTAGATTTCCTGTTAAACATGAAATAAAAATAAAGTAAATAGTAGTTATGCTGCTACATATATTGACATGAACCAGTTGGTAAAATAATAATTTTTTTATAGTGGAAACAGGTTTATAAATAAGTCAAGTCTCTGTTATAAATTAGGGAAAATTTTATCCGATCCATCCATGATCTAGTCAGTTTCTTCAAGATTGGGATACGTCCATTTAACATTCCATAAGTCTTTACAGTATTTACAGTCAGAATAGTTATTAATTACTGTTTTCTACAATTTAAAGTAATTTATACACATTTTTACATGATTACGTGTATTTTAAGTATATTACACGAACTGATTAAACTATACTAAATATATTACAACATGAAGAGAAAAATATTAAAATTGTCTTTGCAATTCGATAAAAAGTAAAAATTATGCATAATTGCAATACAGTATTTGATTGGGAAAGAATATCCCATTCAATGCATTGTGTCCTGAGAAAATGCTGTCATTGTCTTGGTGGAATAATTAGATGTTGTCAGTTGTCAGTGTTTTTGTCCGTATTCTCGTCAGTTTTACATATAATTCATGGAGTGATGATAGCTACAACTCCAGAAGGTAACTGTTCAGCATATTTGTCATTACCTGTACCACCTAAAATTAATTGTACCAGTGTTAATTATAAAATTAGTAATACAATTGCTGGAAATATAGCATTTGCTTATATCAATTGCATATATCTCACCTAAACCTCTTCCAGCAGACCAGCTTGATTGCTATATTCGAATTTTGGAAAATTTGTTTAAAAATTTGTTCTACAGAAACCTGATAGGTAATAAAATAATAAATGTAAAAAATAAAAGAATAAATCACTTGATTGACAGAATTAAGACTTCCGTGTTTCTGTGGAACTGATCTCCATCTATAATCTGTTAATGGGAAATTAAGTACACATCAATATATAATTTCATAATAAAAATTATGAAAAGCTATTATTGATGAAATGTGCCAGTTACGCCATTTAACAATATCCCGAAATTAATTTTTGTTTAAATTACCTATTTCTGGCCAATTTTGTAGAAATATTGCAAATCTGTGCAAAAGAATGCAAAAAATATTCAATTTCCAAACAATTTACCAATTAGTTTTCTTTCGTTAAAATAGATAGTTATATTTATAAACTAACCCTGGAATAAACTGCAAAGGATTTGGTTCTCCTAAATACAATTAAGTAAATATTAATGTTTAATTATTAATCAGTTACCTCTTGGAATGAAATCAATCGATATAAATAATTTATGTTTTTACCTCCTGCTTCCAATAGAAGAACATTATAATGCCGTGATAATCTATTTGCCACTACGGAGCCGGCAGACCTGTAAAGATATTTATTTTCTTCCCAAGTGAGCATGGTGTCCCAAAATTTAATTTATTTAATAAGTTGGCCATTTTGTAACTTACCCTGCTCCAACTACGCAAAAGAAAATGAAATACATTCATTAGTTTAGAATTGGGTTGTTATTAATAATTAAAGTCGAATTATTCTTTTAATTTGCTTCCTATAATATAATTTTCATAATGACACAAACAGGTATATTAAATATATTGAATTGTCCAATTTTTTCTTTGAAAAATGCGTACATATGTAAATCTATTCCCTCGAAAAACAATAAAGTGGGTTTGATGTAAAAACACAATTTATATTAACAAACTGACTGCTGCATAAATATTGTACATGCAAGCATGAGCTTTATATATTATGTACGTGTACGTGTACGTTTAGAATTGCCGAATTTTGTTAATTATCTATATATTGCCAAAACTGGTATTTTTACATGCTAATGGCTTAAGTTAAACTTTAAATTAAATTAAATTAAAGAATTAAATTAAAATTCAATTGCCTGAAATAATTATTTATTACTATTTAGGCAATAAAACAAACAAAATAAACAGTTTTTGAAAAATTAATAAGGAATTATGTTCATAGCTCACCAATGATGAAATCAAAGACGTGTTGTGAATCCTTAAAATTCAATTTAGAATTTAAATGAATATCTCCTGTTTGCCACACTGAAAGAATTAATCCTAAAGCTGAAAGTGTCCAATATAAAACTGGAAGGAAAACAGTTTTCTGAAAAGTGGACGCTAACGACCTAAAAATATGCTTTTTGAGTATAAACACCATTTTAGCCTAAAATCAAAAACTGCCGTTCACATTTACACAATCACAAACTATTGTAGCACATGCAATTCAATAAATTACAATACTAATCTATACGCAATTGTGTAGCAAGTATAATAACTGCAGTTAAAAATTTTGAAACAAAAAATAAAAAATTAATTTTTGATATATATTACACTACTGATAAATGTAATACAGAACAAAATTTAGAAACTATTTAGTTTTTCTAATCCTGATTTGATATGGTTGCAGATGTAAAGGTGAATCACTTCTGAAACAAGCAAAAACGGTCACGATCATTGCTTCGCAATGCATTAAGTAGTTTCTATTTTCCATTTAGCGTAAAGGCAGGTACCTAAACATACTTTACTAGATCATTTCTATTCTATTACAATACAATTGCAATGTATCTATTAATAATGAAAGGGAAGATTGCGTCTTCTATTTTTCACACAAACAGATTATTAACTGCATTTTCTCTCGCAGTCGTACCTATCGACTATGTAGAAAATATTTAGATTAATAATTAGAAAATTCTTCAACTATTGTAAACGCATGTAATTGTTTATATGCTATCGGAACAGTTGTAGCAGTGATTTATGTACTGTAGATAGATATTAGACACAAATTCAAGACGAGAACTAAAATGTTCGAGTTCATGGTTTCATTTTCTTACCATCTTTTGTTTACTATAGTTTGTTGTTAGATTAACGTGATATCTAAGTACAAATGCACCAAACTACGGCAATTACATTTATTATAAGGGAGTGAAGAGTTTTAGTACATATAATAGTATTGCATAAATGTCTGCAATTGCAAGTGCAAGAGATTTATTTGTATACCTAGTGAGATAAATAACCTGTATTATTCTTGCACATACAGATATCCTAATTTATGAATGAATTTTGTGAATTAAATTCGTAAATCCAACGGGCTGTAATTGAATTGAAGTACAATATTTAATTTTATTAATTGTTAATTAGGTACAGTAATATTTGTTAGGTATAATATTATACTAAATTATCCAAAATATATTTGAACTATGAACGGTTCATTAGCAAAACCAAAAAGTAAGCAAAATTATAAACAGTATAGATAATCATAATATAAAAATAATATCACAAAGAACTTAATATGCCGAAATAGTTCGTATACATGGCAAATTATCAATGAAAAACAGGTTATACTTACCTACGTAATTAAATATAACGTTATTTGTAACCTACAAACTATAAAATACAAATAACATAGGTAAAATGAAATAGGTAGAGTAGCTTCTTCTACATAATAAGTATACCAAACAATATCATACCATATAAATAATAACATGATGTGCCAATAATAAAAGGATTTGATAAAAAAATGTGTACATATCAGTAATAAAATTAATTATTGTTCTTTTAAAACGGAAAATCTGGAAATTGTGGAGCAAATTTGTCACCCCAGCACAAAAAATCCTCATCACCGCAATTTATTTTCGGTAGTTTCTTTGTTTTCCTCCTTTTCAACAAAAGTTTGACTGGAGAGTGAGAAAGTGGGGACAATTTAAGAGCAGGGAAAGACGGAGGGGGTGAATCATCTGAGGTGAAGGTCAAAGGTTCAACTCCTAGTGGAAAAGGTGGGGATGGAAGATCTAAGGAAGGAAGACTCTCTATATGCAACGATGGCGTCGGCAGATGAAGATTGACTTTTGGCAAAGATAAGGACAATGGGGGTAACTCAGGTAGCTTAAGTTTTGGCAATTTTATTTCGGAGAGTTTCGGTATTTGTGGAACTGATAATTGTATGCTAATTGTCCGACCAGGACCGTCACTGTCGGCGATTTTGTTATTTAAAGGTTCGAAAACGTAGTTCATCAATTCAGAATGTCGTTCCTTTTTCTTTTGGTTCTCAATTTGATCCAGTTCATATTGCACGCGAGCTTGCTCTTCGGCTATTTGTCTGTCAATTTCAAACCAGTATTTTAATATCATGTTAGCTCCCTTGTTTCCAACCATCATTGCCGGGGCTTGAATATCAGTTGTGGGAACAACTGGCAGGATCCTAAAATCAAAAGGGTTAATTAGTTAGTTTAATGTATAGGATATATCTCACAGACACAGAGATCAACAAGGTAAACGGGCCCAATTGTATTTTCTTTCAATTTTTGCAGGAAAACGAACATATTATCAATTTCAAAAGAGTCCTCATTTAAACTTTTTATTCAAAGATGTATGCAATGTTGAGCTTATTACGTTTTAGTTTTGCTTTACAGCACGTTTACCACAGTTTATCAATTTTTTAGCCCATAAGCCATTACTGAAGAGTTTATTTTTATAAAATCAGTTAAAATTGTATGTTGATAATTTGGTTGTTTTTTCTAAAACAACGACGAAAAATTACGCCGGGACCCGTGTGCCTGGCAGGATCTGTGCCTACGATATCTACACTGTATTAATGGCTTAAACAATTTTAAATTAAACTTTTGTTTGTTTTAATGGTCAAAATTATATATTTCCAATTTTTTCTTACGATGCATCAATAACCTGTTTAAAAGCCAAATAAAGAGAATTAGTAACATATAATACATAATTAATTGTAAATAGTAAACAGGTTGAGAAGATCATTTTGGAATTTTGTAGTGAATATACCCGGAGATTTGGAATTCCAATTACTCTTAACTCAGAATCAACCACAGCATGTGGTGAGTCTGGCTGACCCATACTTGCTGTTCCACAATAATCTAATAATTTCAAAATTATAGTCAAATCAACTGTGTAGTTTTCCAATTTGAATTTAAAATTATTTAGTGTGCATAATAATATGTTGCTATGAGCTAAGAGCCCATAATAAGCATATTTTATATTGACCAAATCTTTATTGCAAGCAATAGTTATATATATTATGTATCTCAAACTTACGGTGACGAGTTATAGAAAACCTGTAAGGAAACAGATATATAAACATTAGATTATAGCAAATTCCATTATTCTAATAAGTATTTAAGCAAAATTCAATAATTATAAATAATCACCGTCTTGTGTAGCACTCCTGTAACAAAAAATTCAGTACGTGATTTAATTGCTCGGTTTAGAAATATATTAGGTTTATTCATCAATGAAATTCTCTTACCCAATATTCATCAGATCTAAATGGTAATTGCTCACATCCTGGGAGTTTTGCCTCTGTGAATCTTGCCCCGAATTCGTGAAAAGTGGTTGTGTTCTCAACAATTTGCAAAGACGCTTTTATTCCTTCAATGAGAACTAGTAGATCAACATCCCCTTTGTCACTTAAATAGTTAGGGTCTATTATTGGACTGTCGTAGGGACTGGTGCTAGACAATTCAATATATCCTCGAGCGTAAGGTCGGGCTGCATTTACCACAACATGGAAGGACTAAAGAAAAATTTAATAAAGATGTGGCGTAATTATTAAGAAGGAATTTTTTAATCTCTTAATGGAATTGTACGTACTTCTTTCCCAATAGCATGTGCATAATAATGCTTCATTTCGTCATATTTTAAATTAAATGCACGAGCCAATGTTTCAGGATATGTTTTGGAGACAGAGTTTCCATATAAAGTTAATTGGATATCTGGCCATCCAATTTCACCTAAAAACGGAATCAACAAACAAGGAAACAAACATTAACTTTTTCCTAATCTAGGTTAATAAATATTAAATTTACGTAATGGTAAGTTTCATTCTATAATTATTTAAAAATACCTCTAGCTTTGGCATACGAAGAGGTAAAAACAGATGAAGCAAGAGCTCCGGATGTTCCCAACACATCTTCACCAGTCGAAAACCAATTTACAAAAGAACCAGGGGTCACATCTCTGTCCCAGTAGATTGTAGACGGCTTATTTACGAAGAAGGGTCCAAGATGCACTCCTCTAAAATTAAATAAGTTAATTAAGACAATTACTACAAACACAGTTCATGTAAACGTAAAACATTGAAATGAAAATTGCTGCATGATAATTAAAATATACTTACATGTGATCCTGCAAATGTCTTCCAACTGGTAAGTCACATACTACGGGTATCTAAATATCAAAGAATTAAAAAAGTTTGAGCTCATTCATTATAGTTGAAAAAATATATGTAAACCTTTTGTTTTGATTGTGAATAAATTTACATCAATAGTTAGGGTACTAAAAATGTTAAACAATAATTAAACTCACATTTAGTTTTTCCAAGTGCTTGCTCGGTCCTATTCCAGATAACATGAGAAGTTTTGGTGTTGCAATTGCTATGGACAAACAAAATAATTGACCACGTTGCAGACTGACTGTCAAATAATGATAAATTATTTTGAAAATCAAAAGATTTATACCTCCAGCTGAAATTATTACTTCTTTGGTAGCAATTGCCTGTCTTTTTGCTCCGTTTCTGTCGTATTCAACTCCTATTACCTTTCCAGGGATGTGTTCATCGAATATGATCTGGAAAGTACAATTTGTATTACAAACTGTGTTTATATTTTTGCAAATCCATAATTATATATTTATTGTCAATGTAAATATTTTTGTTTTACCTTATTAACATGGGAATATTTTCTTATTGTCAAAGAATGTCTGAGACGGATGGGTTGAAGAAATGCCTTATAGGACCTAGATAAACAAGCAAACAAATTAACCGTTTTGATCTTTGTTTCAATGATTATTTTTAAGACGAACTTTTCAAGAAACATATTTACGAGTGTCTTATCCCGTTTTTGGTAGTATGGTACAATTTGAAAAATCCTTCTGTATGTGGTGCGTTAATGTCAATTTCTGGATATCCAAACTCTTGACCTGCTAGCAGCCAATGCCCTAATGGAGATTTAAAATCAAAGCTTCAGAAATTATGGAAATAATACGAATACAGATGGTGATAATCTAATTTTAAAAGAAGTGTAATATAATGTACCTCCTAATCCTTGATATGCTGGTAGTTCCACTGTCAATTAAAACGATAAAAGGATTTTAAAAATTTTAGTCTATTTTGTGTATTATATGAATAGAAATATTTGTATGAATAAATTATTGTCTTTACCATTCATATCCCCATGAAACCCGTGGTATCTCTCTAAAATATGAAATTGGACATAAATATCAAAATATATTGTACTAAAATGGATAAAATATTTATAGGCTTTCTTACTGTGTCCTTTAGGGTCACAATACGTCTCGAGGTCCATGAAAAATTGATTGACTGCTTCGTAGCTAAATAGAGTGAGAATTTTTTTATATTTTAAACCAGAACGGGAAGTTTATCAACAAATGTAGATAATGAATTTAATTTGTACCTCCAACTTGGATCTCCTGCGATTTCAGCATAATTATCAAAATCCTTTGGATTCCCTGTGGAATAGATTTATTTGTTAGCATAAAGCGAAAAATTCTTCGAGTTATTATAGCTATGTGAAATTATGTAGCACATAAATAATATTTTTCTAAATTACCTTTGATGTACACCATTCCATTTAGGTTGCCTGTCAAAAAGGTAAATAAAACCGAATAAAGTTTTTAAATAATGGATTCTTACATTTTTCCTGTCATGAAGAATTCATGAATAACAATTAGAGAAAAAATAATCAAAAAATATGAAATAGGGTTTATAAGCATAAATAAGTCAAGTTGCTGTGAGAGTTCATGTCGCCGAAGAACATAGAAGGCGTCGGTCTTTACGGTCAATATTAGATTAATTTTGTCCATTTCTTCAAAAGGGTTTCTTATGCAATGTCTTGTTGGGATTTTGTGATTCCATTGTTGTCACTGTTATTTCGTCATTTCCAAAATTGTCATTTAACTCGTCACACGCGTCATATTATAAGCGTTAGAATGTATCAAAAATTCGCATTATTAGGTAATTAGTACATAACATACAAACAGTCATTTTGCAGTACAATTTTGTACAAAGGTAAATTATGGTCATGTCATAAATATTGTTAAATACAGTCTAGTCTCTTGAATAGTTAAATATAATTTGGTTGTCATTTACCAGCACTTAAAGTACGTGTACATATTATTACATAAGTAAATTCTGGTCACAGTACACTAAATAGTTAATACGGTAGTATATCATTTATCGGTAGCATTATATAACATTTGTCGGTGAAAACTATTCCAAATACGTAACAATTCGTCAGCACGTCAATCGGACTCACTAAAATTCCCCCTGTCCTGTACACCAGACTTTTTGTTAGCATAGCTGAATAGCATGAATTCATCTAAGAGATTTCCACCATTCTTAGTATGACAGAAGAGGGTATTTTAGTGAGATCGGCTTGTAAACTAGAATTGTATATAGATTATTGTTAAGTAAAATAGTTTGTCATTAAATGCGTCAGTTAAGTAGTAAGTGCATAAATAATGGTTTAGTATGTGAATATAACAAGTTGTCAATAAGGTCAATTAAAAAATATAACATCAGTCTAAATAAAATTGAAAATAAATAAGACAGGTGAATACAAAGTAAACAACATTGTATCACAATAACTGTGTTGAGGTAGGTACACTTACATGTATACAAATCTGGTAAGTCAAGTTTTAAAGTTAAGTAATCTAACAATGTATGTGCGTAAGGAGTTAACTGTTGTAATTGTAAGGCAGTCTTTACCCAATTGGTAAATGTAAGAGTAAAATTGTGTCATTAAACCACGTAAACGTAGGAAGTAATGTAAACATAATATTTGTAAATTCGTATAAATTAAAGGAGTCCAGTTTCCCAAGTCCAGTCTAAAGTCTTCAGCATTTTAGAATTTCCTTTAGTGACGTATTTGTAATGTAAATGTAAAGTAAAGTTTAGATGTTAGATGTTATCGTCCCATGTCCCATATTCCCGTTGTAAAGTCAGTCAGAATTCAATGGAATTCGTGCAGCAATAACTACGACTCCACAAAGAATCCACTACAGATAGATCTGTCTTTACCTGTGCCACCTACAATAAATATTTTATATTAAATTATAAAAGTACAGAAACGCTAGCAATAAATTCTGATTTTGAATCTCAAATGTCTATCTCACCTAAACCTCTTCCAGCAGACCAGCTTGATTGCTAAATTTGGATATTTGAAAATAAGTTTCGAATTTAAGCTAAACAATTAAATGCGACACTCCAATATCTATGTATTTTGTGGTAAAAATTAAATTAAATTAT
This sequence comes from Tomocerus mixtus, assembly GCA_034694165.1. Lineage (NCBI taxonomy): Eukaryota > Metazoa > Arthropoda > Collembola > Entomobryomorpha > Tomoceridae > Tomocerus > Tomocerus mixtus. The sequence continues at coordinate 45,175 of JAQFYC010000248.1, forward strand.
AACTGACTTGATTAACAGAATTAAGACAGGCACGTTTTTGAGGAATTGTTCTCCACATGTAATCTGCACAAGGAAAAATGAGAAAAATTTTAATTTTTAAGGTTAACTGTGAATTTGGCTGCATAAATTAATTAACATATAAATTAGCAAAGTATTCTTTACCCAATTCTGGCCAATTTTGAAGCGATTGTGCAAATCTATAAAAACATTATAGAAAATCAGCATTTACGTACGACAAATTGAAAATGTATTCACAAAATTTGTAGAATGAAAGTAATACACTCACTGAGGGATTAGTTGCAACGGATTTGGTTCACCTAGATATACGTATCATTGGATATTAAGTAAAATAATAGAATCACAAAAATAAAATGTATTTTAATTAGCTACCGCATCCTTTCTTCTAATCTAATAACAGCATTGAAATACGAACCTCCTGCTTCCAATAATAGAACATCGTAATGACTTGATAATCTGTTAGCCACAACAGAGCCGGCGGATCTAAATGATACGATTTATTATCTCTCGAATGAATAAAAAGCTGTCAGTTCTGTGGGGTACAATGCACATTGGAAGAAACATTAATGAATTTAAATCCTTAACTTACCCTGCTCCAACTGCAAAACAAAATGAATAATTTTTTGTTATTAAAAGTTGTTTACTTGAAAATTTTCAAACTTTTTTATTTAACTTTAAGAACTACTTTTTGGAATTGCTTTCTGCTCTTGGTCTTGAGATCAAATTAATTAATTTGATATCAAATCGCAGTTTGAAATTTTATATTACAGCACAATGGGCGCAATTTCTGCCAATATGAAACAAAATGATTTATGGTTGCTTGAAAAAGTTCTTAAATAAAAACTAATTATTTAAGCGACACGTTCAACCCAGATTGTATTAATTATTAATTGCCCACAACTGATAAAATACCAATAAATTAGTATTCAGATGATTTTTTTCTCAGCCTCCAAAAATCAATTTATAGCCATCTTAAGAAATTGTTTCATGACTTGATCATAGAATATTAAAAATTGAATGTACGTATAAGTACTAAAAATTTATATTTAATTGTCAATTTTATCCTTTTCGAATTGATTTAGTTTCATAATACACAATATTAAAAAATAATAATTGAGTTTTTATCTAAGTACAAAATTACAAATCAGATTTTCATCTACACTATTATGGAAGCTCACCAATGATAAAATCGAAGACATTTTGGGAATCCTTAAAATTAATTTTTGAATTCAGATGAATATCTCCAGTCTGCCAAAGGGAAAGAATTAATGCTAAAGATGAAAATATCCAGTAGAGAACCGGAAGGAAAACTGCTTTTTGAAAAGTTGTAGCGAGAGACTTAAAAATATGCTTTTTCAGTAGGAAAACCATGTTTTAAACTTAATTCCACAGGTCACTGAAATATTTCACATTGATATATTCAACAAAAATCAGGGAAAACACTTTATGGAAAATTTTATTTTATGAAACTAAAATTCTATAACATAATTAAAATAATAACACATATGAAGCAACTAATTAATTTTGATTCTGGTTGTTACAGATGCAAACTTGAATCACTTCTGAACCAAGGGTCACGATCACGAATATCACAAGTTTCTATTTTCAAATTAGTCCATATAAACGTACATTAAAGCATTTTCATAGTAGATATCCGCAAATAATGAAAGCTATTACGTCCGCATATTTTTTCTCATCACCAGATTAGTTACATTTTCTCTTGTGTCTGCCAATATACAATATATGAATAGGAAAACTAAATAATATTAAATATTCTGCACAACATTATACCTGCATACAGCATATTCATAACTTTAGTGTTGAATGTTATCATTAAGCTCTTGTAAAGTTCAGAATGCATTTTATAGTTTTAAATTTTTACATTAAAGAAGATTTATCATTATTGCATAAACTCACTGCAAGAGTAATAATATTATGAGCACTACATGTACCTGCTAATGTAAATGCATAGATAATCTAGGTTAGTAAACATTGTTTTACTTCAATTAAGATTGTAGTACATACTGTGTATAGACAAATAAATTAGACAAATATTAACTCTCGCTTCTACCACTTTTTATAAAGTTACTAATTTATATTGTCTGTGATCAGTAGTGTAGTCCAGTTGAAGAGGTATGCCTAAGCATACTATAGACATCATAAAAGTATCGTTATATTGCCATGTAAATAAACCGTGGTAAACGTTGTAGCAAACGAGCTTGTATTACCAAATATTCAAATGAATTCAATTTCAATTAAACTTACAATTTTGGTAGACGTGGGGCGTGGCTTTAAGGGGACGTGGGTGATTGATAAATTTTCTGTATGGTTGAATTTTGGAGGTTGTACCCTTTCGAAATTCGAATGATGCCTCGCAGTTGTTTTATGTTTAAATTAAAATTAATTTAAGCCTAAAATTAATTAATTAAATTTAATTAGTTTATCTAATTTAATTTAAAAAAGGCTACAACTCTGAAGGGGTGCGGTCAATTTAAGTCGATATCTTCGTGTTGTTGAACTACTTAAACGGACAGACATACAGACGGAGAAAAAATTCTTAAGAAGGAGGAACAAACTCCTTAATAAAGGTAAGGGTTTCATTGCAGCTCTGTGTAAGCCAACCTGTAGGTGTGCTATGCTACATTGATTACTTGTTAGCTTAATGGTGATTAACAGATAACAAGCTAGCGACTTATGACAAGCGAAGCGGAAACAGCTAAAGCATTTCATAAGTTATAATTTATAATCATATAATGCTTTTAAGCTTTTAACAGTGAGCTCAACAAGGCACCTTTTTAGCTGAGATTCTTTAATTAATTTTTGGATGAAAATCCAAAACAATGAATTTTAGTACAAAATTTATTCTTACTTATGTTTAGGTTAATACTTCCTTTAAAAGAGAAGAGAAACAATGCCATCAATTTTGCAATGATTTTGCATTTCTATTCTGACCCACTTACAGTATAGTTACGACTTTTAGAATTACGGCAAAATAAAATTCGTGTTTAAAGCTTAACTGTCTGTAAAATGGGAATTGATCATTACACATTGTCGGGGTGGCACTTTTTGGAATATCCATTAATTGATGTATAAGGCTGGTAAATTTAGACTTAGGTTTGGTTAGGAGAATGTTAGGTTTAATGCCCATTTATAGCGAAAAATTGCAATTTGGGGGAAATTTTCCTTGTTATCTGCATATTAAGTTCACCAAAGTATAATATTTCTTCTTAATAACCATATTTTGAAGATTTCTTAAATAATTAAATAGTTTATTGTGTATTATAGTTCTTGAGTGAGAACTATATTTAATAATAACTTTTGCTATCAAAACTCGAAACTTACTAACTTACTTACTAAATTGCATCTAGAAACTAGACAACTAAATAAACTAAGGTATTCTTCACTCAGATATTGAGATTAAATTTTTTCAGTAAAACGCTGTTGTGGAATATGGTAACATCTGCAAAATGATTTACGAAAATTAAATAATTAATAATTAATGTTATTAAAAATCTTTTATTTTCATCTCAGAAGTTTACTTATCAGCATGCATATATTTATTTTATAAATGTCCAACGAAAAGCTATTTCTGCATAGCAAGGAATTGTAGTTACAGTATATTTCATTAGTTAAAATTATTCTAACATTTTCTTAGCTTACAAATGATAAATGACTAGACAGGTGTACTACAATATACACCATTTTGAGGGACGGTACATTATTACTTATTATTACATAATTACTAGAAATTTTTACCACTTGCTGATATTACATTTTTTGGTAGTCGACTATCACACCATGTAATTTCACCTTTGAATTTATAGTCGATATTTTAGAGTTGCTGAACAATTTAGCTAACAATATACAGACGTAATTAACATTGCAGATATAGTCAGTGTTCTGTTCCCTGTTAAATAAATAATATCTTTAATGAGCTGGCTAATAAACAAAATTATTAACATAAAATTATTTTTCGTAACTTTAGTTTAATCTGGCCGTAATTTTTCTTCCTGCGATTAATTATGTATCAGCCTTGAAAATAATATTACGTATAATAATATGGTAAAGCTCTTTGCAAAATATCTAGTCTTACGAAATTTATCTACCAAATATTTCAAACACATTAAGCCCCGAGTTATTTTTGCTGGCTCCGAAAAGCCCTTCGAAAGGATTCTTTGGCATTAAAGATCTCATAGGAATTATATTGTTACTTAAGTCATTGTTATTGTTGTTCTTATTATTATTAAAGAGACCTTTAAGGAATCCCTGAAAGAAAGAATTAGGACCGAAAAGAATATTGAAAGGGCTCGTGGTGCCCGAGGACCTTCCGAATAATATATCGAAAAGATTCGGTTTATTATTATTTCTATTGGCATTTCCAGTTAGTCTTTCTATTAAAGTTTCTAAAGCGCCTGCTGGCTGCTTTTCTTCTTCAAAAAGTACATCAAATGGATTAGCTGGCTTGACATTATTGTTCCTGTTACCCCCAAACAAAAACTCGAACGGATTTCTTTGGTTATTGTTATTATTGGATTTAGTACCTCCGAAAAGGTTCTCAAAAATATTAGGCGGTTGTGTCTGGCTATTTTGGTTTTGGTTTGTTTTTCCAAAAATATTTCCAAAAAGAGTTTTTGGTTGATTTTGGGTATTAGGGGAGAAAATGTTAGCAAAAATATTATTTTGATTATTATTATTATTAATTGGTTTAGGAGAGAAAATGTTAGCAAAAATATTATTTTGATTATTATTATTATTAATTGGTTTAGGAGAGAAAATGTTTTCAAAAAAGTTTCTTGGTCTTTCAGTAGTAGTAGTAACTGGTTGTGGTGTAAAAATCGCTTCCAAGAAATTCTTCGGTTCTTCATTTACTGCAGGCGGGGAGAAAATAGTTTCCAAAATATTCTTCGGTCTTTCAGTTGGCGGAGAGAAAATAGTTTCCAGAATATTTTTTGGTTTCTCCGTTGGGGGAGAGAAGAGAGTTTCCAAAAAGCCTTTTGGTCTTTCCGTAGTTGGAGAACTTGAGAAAATATTCCCGAAAATACTATTTTGCTGATTCTGGTTGTTGTTGTTTTTAGGAAATATCTGCCCAAAGTCCCAAGGGTTGCTGTTTTTATTATCATCCGTTTTAACTTCATTACTTGTGCCAACTAAATTCCCGATTATATTATTGTTATTTGGATTTTCTGTTATGGAAATTTCCAGTGGGTTCTGAACTGTGGTCTGGGTACCGGCATTTCCAAATAAATTCGAAAGTGGGTTCGGTTTTGCAATGTCATTGGTATTTTCATTAGATCCGCCAAATAGATTTGCAAGAGGATTTTTGTTTTCACCAGAACCTCCGAAAATATTTGCAAATGGGTTGGGATTTTTGTTATTTTCATTAGAGCCCCCTCCAAAAATATTGGTAAACAAATTAGGGGCTTGAGTTGGGGTTACACTTGGGGTTACACTTACACTTGGAGTTGGAGTTGGGGTTACACTTCGGGTTACACTTAGAGTTGGAGCTGGGGACGGGCCCGGGGTTACAGAATTCTCACTATTACTATCCCTTAACACACTTAGGACAGGATCTAATTCATTAAGATTAACATTTTCAGAAATATCATTAGAGCCTCCAGCCATAACGTTTATTAAATTGTCCAAAGGATTGGGAATTGTAGAATTATTTTCTTGAGGGTCAATAAGACGATTGGCTAATAGCCCACTAACATCAGTGATATTTTCCTGTCTGCTGCTGTCTCTCTTAAAATTAGTGTTTCCCTTCATTTGAAATAGATTTGCCAAAGGGTTCCCATTTTTTCCTCCGGCCATTCCCAGAAAATTTTCGAACAGACTTTTTCCATTGCCACCAAATATCATTTCAAATGGATTGTTCTTCGGTGGACCGTTTCCAGTACTTCCTTCACGAATTCCCCATTGCTTTAGAATCATGTCAGCTCCTTTTTCTCCTATATAGACATTTTAAATCATTAGTTAAACAATTTACCGACTTTGCGACATAATCCGCTTTTGATAATTTTTAATAATGGTCATTTTTTATTGCTATTTTCCCGAATTGCATTGGCGAATTAAATATTTTAAATTAAGTAGTTGTGCATTTACCAATCATCATTGTAGCAGCTTGTAAATTCGTTGATACCATTGTGGGCATTACCCTGTAAAAACAAAATGTATTTTTCATATAGCCTCTGTATAATGAAAATATCTTAACACAACTGCGTTTTACAAATTCAAAATACCTAATACAACTATTTGCTTAGAATCCAAAATGCATAACTCAAGTTTATTAAATACCTGGAGCGTGCATGTTCTAATACCTATTAGAATGTAATGCGTCAATTCATGTTCATACATACTGAAGCAGCTTATGAACATTTTAAGTTGATTGTGTTAAGAAAAATCTGTGTTATGTATTTTGGTAATATAAGGGACGATATATTAGTAGTTTACTTACGATGAATCAATTACACGCAGTCCTTTTGTACTGATAACCTTTAATTCGGGATCTACAACTGACGGCAAGGAATCTACAGGACCCATTGCTGCTGTGCCGGAAGCCCCAAAGTTGGAAACCGAATAACGTCGCTAAAAAAAATTTTGAATTAGAAATAAATTATTAACTAGATTAGTAGATCACTGCATTCTGTGGGCCTTCATCCATTGTTAATTGCTCATAAAAATAACAGCCATATAATTTTCATAATTTCCATTTTCATAAAAAAATATTTGAATGTTCTCAAACACTTCTGTTAAGCCGTATTTTGCATGGAAATTAATTTCCCGTTAAAATGTGATAAAATTACTCCAAAAGGCTTACAATGTGACATCTCCAATAATCATCAGATCTCATCAGATGATTCTCACATCCTGGAAGCTTATTAGTTGTAAATGTAGCCCCCAATTTCTGGAAAGTCGTCGTATTTTCTACAAGTTTCATTGCTAACTTCACACCTTCGATCATAACCTTAAAATCTAAATCTTCATTATCTTCCAAATATTTCGGGTCAATTAGTGGAGCTTCTCGTGGATTTCTTGATAAGAGTTTTATTTCTCCCCGTGACACGGGTCGGGCTGCCTCCACTCCAATTTGGAAAGAGTCGTGGCCAATAAATTGATCATAGTATTGTTTCATTTCGTCTTCCTGCAAATTGTAAGCTTGAGCCATATCTTGGCCAATTGTTCTTTGACCTCCGAATCCATAAAGGGTTAAATGCATATCAGGCCAGTCGGCTTCTCCTCTTGATTTTGCATACGAAGATGAAACGAGTGCACTTGCTTGTGAACCAGCACTGGATAAAACTCCTCCTCCATTTAGAACCCATTTCACTAAAGATGTGGGCGTCATATCCCGATCCATGAAAAATGAATTCGGGGAATTGACTTTAAATGGTAAATACGTTGTTAAATGATCCTGGAGATTGTGGCCTACAGGTAAATCGACTCTTAAAGGTATCTGAGAGAAAAAATCATTACAATCATTAAGTTTTGCAAAGACTATACACTGAAAATATTTGGTAAAAATTGCCAATTCGTTCACATACCCCGAGTTCTGAAATAAAATAAAACATTGTTAGCAGAAATTTATATGCAAAAAATGTGTATAATTTGTGTTTAAAACTAATTAACCTTGAAGATGTTGTCTTGGACCAATTCCAGAAAGCATCAGTAATTTTGGAGTAGAAATAGCCCCTGCTGAGATTATAACTTCCTTAGTGGCAATTGCCACTTTCGTTTTCCCGTGTCGTTCATATTCCACTCCGTAAGCTGTATTGCTCATATCCCGAAAAATAATCTGTAAAATATGTACATGTAGATTTGGTGGATGGTCAATTAAAGTATAATGCTAGTGCAAATTATCATTTTAGTTACCCGATTTACTGTTGCAAATTTTCTGATTGTTAAATTTTCTCTCCTTCGTATTGGCTGTATAAAAGCTCTATAGGGTGCTTGGCGCACTCCCTGCATTATTGCATACTGATTTACAGCGAAACCTTAAACAATGTAAAACATTAATTACATTACGAGATATTGTCCTTTATTTTCAATACTGAAGATTAATTCTGAAGTTATAGTCTATACCTTCTAAAAATCGCCCATTAAAATCAACACTGGGGTAATTCATTTCTTCTCCTGCCTTCAACCAATGTTGTGCCATTCCTTTGTAATCTGGATACTTAATATTTTAGAAAGTAATATATAGAATTACAGCAATTGCAATACAAAAAAATAGTATCTACTGATTAAATTGATAGAAAGGATGAAATATTTTAAAATAAAATTATAATTTGGTACTTCAATGCGTAAGTCTCCCCCGGAACCTTTAGCGGCAGCTAAATTTAATAAAAGAATGTTAAATAACGGAAATATTTATGGGAAACAAAACATTAGTATTTATGTAAATGCAGATTTCAAATTAGTTTCGAAAATACTTACGATCTGTAGTTGGTCCATGAAAATCTTCGTGTCTTTTAAAAAACTGCATAACATTGTTATAGCCCCAACTATTATCGCCCGCTATGCACAGAAAAACAAGGAATTTTAATTTAGGCCCAGTACATGCATTAGCCTTTTGTCAGAATATCTTTGCATACTACAAATCGGGTAAACGTTAACATATTTTTCAAAATAGGAATACCTAGAAAGATGCATTAAAAAAGAGACGAATTACTTACTAATTCTGGCCCAATTGTCAAAATCTCTGGAATGTCCGCGTAAATGCATCATAAAATTTAACGCCCCAGTTCCTCCTAATGTTTTGCCGGCTGACCAACTCGATTGCTACATTACATTATCGTATATAAATTATTATTCTCCCAATTTAATATATCATAATGTCACTTGTAGATAGTAGGTTCTTTAGTGCTTTAATTGGCTATCGTTTTCGTTTAATTCCAAATAGCATTTTTGCCAATGTAGTAGAAACCTGTACTGATATTTTACGAATTTGTTTAGAATTTACAAGATAATTTGACTTATTTCAAATATATGAATGTTCTAATGAATGATCACTCTTCTACATAAGTAACTAAAACTTAATAAGTGGTGTAGATTGTATTAGCTGTTACTCCCCGCATACTATGTATACCCATTTAGAATGAGAAAAATAAAGTTTGGCCCTTGCCACAAGATTTTTTAGTTTACTTTCTTACATTACCTTGATCTGCTTTGACATGAACCTAATTTATACAAGCATGCATGGTGAGTGCATTGGGCATTCACTTTCATAAGCCTCATATGTCTATATTCAGTAGAATGCATCTCCTAAAGAATTTTCTGCTGAATCTGCTGATTCTTTTAGTTTCTGAGCTAATTATGTCGTATATTTACTTTGTCGGTCAGGAAAGGGTGTATCCCAAAATTCCACAATATTGTGCAATACAGTACGCAAGTTATTAATACAAGGTGAAGGTACCTATCCCAAATGTAGGATATGAATTATGAATATGGTAAGCCTTAAAGCCTTCATAAATAACTAGGAGATATGTAAATAACGTACATTTAAAAAGTCCCAATTTACTGCAAGGTATTAAAGGAACGTTATGTATTGTCCTTCAGGAATATACTTACTAATTGTCTGATTTTTTTATTCTAATGTGTAGTTGCATGCATGTGCTAATACAATAGTATTAGAATACATAAAGCAACATAATAAAAAGTTATTCCACAAACAAATTGCACGCAAACTTACTTGATTTATAGAGTTCAAACACGATTTCCGTTGCGGCACACTGCGATACCTAAAAAATTAAAATATTTTCCAAAATTACTGATTAATCGTTATAGACAATAATTATGATAATAATTTGTCAACTTTACATAAGCGATCTTAAACAAATGCTAGTACGCACGTAATATGCAAGTATTTTCCTATTAATGATTATATGACACTGTCAATGTTAATTATATGATAATATATTTTATAAAGGTTACGTACATCCAGTCTGTTTGTGGATGGCTGATCAAATTCATAGCGAGACCCGGAATATTTTGCAACGGATTTGGATCACCTATTTATTTAGACATTTAGTACGTCAAAGCCAAATTATTAATTCTTATTACAAGTAAAAATAATGACCAACAATTGCTATATAGGTACACAAAGAGAACTACTTATTTTAATTTAACAAAATTAAGTACATATGTTAATATTTAATGAAATGGAGAGATTATGAGTTACCTCCAGCTTCTAGCAGAAGAACAGAAAAATGCTTAGACAGCCTGTTGAAAGAATAGAAATTAATTTATATTTAGCTTACTCAATTTTTAAAACATTATTACAATTACATAATATTTTATTTTAAATGAACAATTTTCTAAAGATTATCTCAATGTGCATGGAATTACAAAAATAATATTCGATTAAATACCTGTTGGCGACGACAGCCCCTGCCGATCCAGAGCCGACTGTTGATAAAACATGGACAATTAATTTTTAAATATTTACGAAAAAATTATAAATACAAAATATTTTGGCTAATTAAGTATAATTAAGGCTAAAATGCTATTAATCCTGTAGTACTTATTTTAATATATTTGTCAGCAAAAAAATTTCATACATAGTTATATTTTCTCTATAAGAATCATAAAGTAATTTAATGAACATTCTATAAAGGATACTATTAGCCATGAAGTTTAAGTCAATTAAAGCCAAGCCGTGGACAATACTATCAGTTATCTATTATATAACCAAAAGAACTGCACTTAAACTTAAAGCAAATTACTAAACCATGACAATTTTTCATTCTAGTAGCCGTGTCTATAAAAAATTATAATTGGGCCTTTTGTCTACAAACGTAACATGAACCACATTAGCACGCCTTAATTTTTACTTTCAGATCGCATTTGAATCAGAAGCATGCATGTGGTACAAGGTTTTGTATTCAGTAGTTCAACCAGAAAAAATTTACTAATCAGAATCACATCAAACATTTGGCATTATATTATTTCTCTGATAATTCCATAGTATGTAATTAAGTGTTAATATTTGTATTTGTGAATTGTCTACCATATCTAAGACCCAAGACTATGCTCATGTAATTATTACCTGTTAAATATGACATAAAATAATAAAAGTGCTAATTATAGTAATTATCTGGTTAACAAGTAGGCAATTGTATTAATTAGGCCTTTCAGAAACACATATTAGATACATGTGGTTTAACAGAATAGAATCGATAAGAACTATTGACATAAAAAATCAATTCATTCTATCTTAACTTAATTACAATCAAATCTTTGTATAATTTTTGTAAACTCATAAATATTAATCATTCAACAGGTATCTATATTTTCGTAGATATCTAATTTATTGTATAAAAATTAAATACGTGGGCATTGTATTGAGTTTTCAACTTTTTATAGCAGGTATAACCAAATATCTTTCTTGAATAAAAATGTAAAAAATCCAATAATTTAGGAAATTTTTAGCTTCCTGATTTTCTAAGATTTGGTTCGCAGTCCTCGCAGTAAACGTTTTTACAAAATGACCCGTTTAATTTTATGCATGGCCACAATCACTTAATTTTGTCACTAATTTTATTTTTAGAAACTTAACTTTCAATCAAATTAATTTGGCACAAAAATAATTCATTGAAGAAAAATGGAAAAGAGTGCTTACTATCTGTAGCTTACTATTGGTGTAAAATATAAATATTTTATTTGCTAAAAAGTTTCTTTGGAATTAATTATTTACACAATAATTATTTGATCCATATTATTTTATTTAATTATTTGCATTTACTATCTGTTTCATTAAGTCTATTTTTGCAAATACTTTACTAGAAAAACTCAAGAAAAACTGCACAAAAAATAAATAATTCTCACGTTAACACTTACCAACAATAAAATCGAAAGTATTGTCTCTACTTCTAAAGACATCTGTAGCTCTGTCTGACATTCTATCTCCGGTTTCCCAAACACCAAGAAAAATTGGCATAGCAGAGAAAAGTAAGTATATTATTGGCACAATGAAAACTCTCTGGAGCATCGCCCGGACTCCTTGCAAGTCTGGAGCAAATTGGGAAGACATTTTTTTTCTTTTAGAGAAATTTAATTCTCTATAATATTCTACATATAAATACAATTGGGTAGCTAAAATTTCTTTAGAATCACAACACAGGACACTTAATCGCAAAGAAATCAATCCACTCCATTCCTTTGCCTTTGACAGTCGTTTCCGTATTGTTTCATTTCGTTGATTTCATTTTCATTTACTCATAATATGGCAATTTAACATTATACAACTTAAACTCACATACATGCTTACTACATATCAGTACAAATATGAGCTGTCGATATGAATGAACTGAACTCGAGTAGCTAATTCATAGTTAGAGTTACAATTACAACTTTACAAGCAAAACTGCTGTAAGTACAACTACCGTACCTCAAACTTCAACGTTTTAGTGCACTAATTTTGCGGTCAGTGGTTATGAAAGGGAAATATCTGTACAAGGAACATTTACTATAGTACTGCGATATACCTACAGACATACTCTTATTTATTATTACATAGCCTTACCAAATACCCCATGTTATGATTTCAGTTAGTAATACCACTACAAAGCAAAACCAAAGGATTGTTAACTTTTTCTTGGCCACAGTTTATAAACATCAGTAGTAGGAAAATTTATATTACGCTAATTGAGATGGACGGAGTGCAGAGCACGTATGGTTGAAATGCATACTACAGGTAGACCATATAGAATAATAAAGTGAAACTAATTTACGTGAGAAAGAACAGGCAAGTGTTTGTTGTAGTCAAATTGGACATTCGCAGCAATTATGGCAATGAAATGCTCACACTCGATGGAAATGCTCGCCAAAGCAATTTGGATGCAAAATCTTTAAATGTACTATAATATATTTTTATAGTACAAAACGCAGTCTTATGAGAAATTTTGATTCTCAAAATTCAAAAAATAGTTTTCTGTCCGATTTTGCTACACTGGATAAAAAAAATAGTTAACTTGCCAGTGGATTTTTACATGTACAAAAAAATGTATAATACAGTTTTCCGATCGATTTCTATGTGAATTGGGGGAAAATTAGTAAAAAGATTAAGTAAATGTCTTAGTGCTGAATTTTCAGATTTTTTGTTTCACAATAATTTAATTTTTCTACAACACATGAAAATGTAACAGATTTTGAATTGTTCGTAATACAAACCACATCATAGGATTCAAAAATTAGGTGCATAAAATATTTCAAGCAGATTTCCAAATTATTTTTATATACAGATTTGCCTACGGCTAGTATGTAGTGCTGGGTTAAATCCAATTTGACTGCAACATGTCTTATGTATGTGTTGTGTATGATAACTATATTCATTACGGCAGTAATATTATTTTATTAGTTAAAGGTAAGTAAGGTAAAGGCTATTCCTTTTGTTTGCAGTCTTATCCTTTTAACAATTTAATTACCATGATTTATGTATGGTATCGTATTGTAAATAGGGATGAAGTTATATACTGAAATACTAACTGTATACTATTACGCAAGCTTGAGTTACTCCTGTGAGTTGTTTATTTGCTTCCATTTTTTATAATATTAGGTGTTATATAAGCAGGTTAAGTTAATGGTTAAACTAAACTAGATATATGTAATACCCATTAAATTTTGAGATTGCTCATCTAACTAAAATATGTGCGTAGGTACACTGCTATATGTATACTGTATACTAATAATATAAGTGATTGCCCTATATTATATTTTAAAAAATCCCTTTGCGATGTAGCAATAACAAAGGGAGAATAAAGGCAAAAAATTCAGTTATTCATTTGGTCCAAAAAAAATGAATTACATTTGGAACGAATTCAGATAGGAAGAATCAAATGCACTGCACTGTTTCTTCTTTTGATTAGTTAATACCGACGAAAAATAATTGAATGAAAACAAACAGTTTATCGTAAGCTGTGGTAGTTTTAAATTATTTAATCATTACTTGCTTTACTTACTATAGCTTTACTGCATTTATTTCGATAAAGAATATTGAATGCACATAAATAAAAATGTTTTCAAAGCTGAAACCCAGAAAAATTGCCAAAGCTTTATAATATTTCCCATACGTTTCCTAATAAGCAGATTTTGCCTTAGAATTCAATCATTCAATACCCAACCAAAAATATTGAAACCAAGAAATGAGAAAGTACTGACAAAAAACTTTGTGTAAGAAACGTTTGGTTTGTTTACATTGTTATATAATTTTAGTTTTTTTCTATTGGTCATTGTCATTCCTGTCTTTTTATATACAGCATGAAATACATTCTAATGGTGTAGATATTCTAACTCAAGGCTTAGAAACGAGATTACAAAGAGAATCTCATCAAGTTGATAAAAATCAAAGCAATAAAGTTTCAGTACGCTAAATAAATTCAGTTCGATATATCGCTTCAAATAAAAATTGACTTGAAAAATTTGCTATTAAATTATTAGTAAATATTGCTTATGTAAAATAAAATGAAGATGAAATGTATTATGAATGCTGAATGGCATAATCAATATAGATAAGCTTTGAATAGTCTTAAAGCAAATGTCAATGGTAAATCTTTCATAGAACATTATTTTTTATTTTAAATGCAACATATTTTAAAAATCCTGTAGCATCATTCTTTCATATTGGAAAATAACCTATTTATTAGACATAAAGGCACCCAACATCTTCAGAACATTCGAAAATCGATATTGCGAATAGGTCGACGTACGTTGTCCCAGTTCGGAAGGCATGCACTTGTTCAATAGAAGTGGGCACTTGCCGTAAAATAGGTCAAAGCTATTACATCTCTGTAAAATAATCGAAAATTATACATAAATTACCATGCAAACTTATGCAAAATGCGGTGGTATGATAAGTAATGAAAAAAGTTAAAAACATACCACAGTGTGCTCATCGTCGCAATACCAGGATTGTGATACGTGTATCATCAGTAGAAGCAACCCTACAACTCTTACAATAACGCAGCCTTTCATCTGTAATTTTTTTACATCCATTATTATTTAAAAACATCATGCAAGGCTACGGGACGGAAAAATATGGACAAATTGGGCATATTTTGCAAATTAAGTTCAGATTAGAAAAAATCGGCATCTGGTACAAAATTGAAAACGTATCCTAACTTTATAAGCAAAATGCTTGTATTGCTTTCTAGCAATAACTTCAGTTTTCGGTTCAGTAGTCGCTACAGGAAATGGCTTTGACCAGTTTGAGAAAATTGCAAATCAGAATTTATAATCAATTATGTTCCAAATCAATTAGGATTTCATTTGCACTTACGTTCCTTTGATTGTCGCAAGTTAGCTGAAAAATGAAAAAACCCAGAAGTTCCCGAAATTGTCAATATGGTGAAAAATATAAAGGCAAGAATTTAAAAGATCGTGATAATAATAAAAATATAAGCAGATTTGCTCACAAGTAAAAGTGATACTTCAAGTTCAGCTCCAGTTTTTCAATTAAAAATTGGATTGAATATTTCTACTACTACATGGTATTTTATACTACTTTTAGTAGTTATGTAACCTGAAATTAATTCTCATTTCAATGCCTGCATAGTGATGAAATTAGTTTATAGTTTGTTAATAGTTATTACACAACATAATAAAAAGTTATAAATACCATGTTACAGTTAATTGAAGGTCATTATGCATCTTATATTCTGTTTGCGCTACTTGTAGGTACTAAAATAACTAAAATCTACATCTACGTGTAATAATTCGTCGGCCTATATTTCCGCATTTCTATCATTAAATGAGAGCATTGCATTGATGGATTCAATTTAAGTAATTATAATCATAACAAATGGGGCACTAAACGCATTAATATAGTAAAATTACGATATTAAAATGTTAATTTTACTTAGTTGTGATGCAATTTACTTTATAGTAAGGAATTCCACTATGCATGGCTAACTACACGGCTACACCCTGTTTTTATGCAGCGATATGTCGTGTGAAAGGATTAAGGACACAATCATCTTTAATCTTCGTTTTGAAAGTGCAAGAACACTTTTATAGCCGAAAAAAAATTTGAAAGGAGTTTTTTTCTGTTAAGAGACATTATGTAGCAAATACACTGTGTAGAGTGGACTTTCGACTTTTAACGAATGTCCATACAAAAACAAATAAATGAATATGCATATGACTAACTTTCATTGTTTTATAAAAACTTACTATTTCTGACTGTAAACGTCAGTTGTAAGTAGATTTAGCGCAGTACGCAATAGCATTATAGAGTACCGTCACCGTTAGTACTTGTAATTCTTTGTGTAAAGTTATATTAGGTATTCTCGATAAATGATCTCACTACTATATGCATACCTATATGTAGATATTTATTTAGATAACTAGAATAGGCAATCATATTTTAAGTAAAGATTAAGACTGCAATTATACTAAAACATGCTTTTTGAATAGTCTGTGAGCAAAATGATTGTAACTGCCTGTTTACAAGTGGCAATTAGTTTAGGTACAGCGTTTTACAAGAGTTGCACATTTATCTGCTTAGGATACAATGATACAATATATTTGGGAATTGTTTTCCCATATTTGCCGTAATATGCATTAATTTGTGTATTTATTTTTTTAAGAGAAATTTACTTCCTAGTGATTCCAATATATCTTTAGTGAAAAATCGTAAGGTTTGCACTTTTGTTTAAGAGATTCGCCTGATTTTACAACTTTGGATTATACATATCATTATATAGGTAATTAGTGATAGTAACTAATTATTTGCATGCAATTATTTTCCTATTCTCATGTCTCTGCAATTAAATGTTCGTAATTTATTATATCCTATATATATTATATATATATAATATATACCTTTTCCAGCCCTTAAGTTTTGAAACTTTTGGCAGATAATAAATGGGATTACCTAATTCCCTATGCAATATAATATAACCTTGCAATTCTACTTGATCGTTTTGTTGAACTCTTCCACTGTAACCGTAACCCACATAACCTTGCAATTATGTATGTAGTGTACTGCGGAGTAACATAAACTTAGATGTTCTATATTATGAAGATTTAAATTTTAAATTTATAGCTTGATTTAATATTGAAGACTTCCTTATGTTCTTCGATTGCTGTAGATTAAATTACAAGTATCTTAAACCTGTCAATTCGTATGTAAAAATTGAAAATTCTTTAAATTAGTTCGTTTAAAATAAGGTTATTTTTATTTCCAAGCACATAAATGCCAGTCACTCACATAACATCGGTAGTTAAATAGGTATACCTACGTATATTATATTATTCAATAGGTCATAGGTAAAGCTGGTAAAATAATTGAGAAAAAGTTCATTACTTATCTAAATATATCAGTATATCCATAAAATAAATGCTTGAAAGCCTATTGTTACATATTCCTTACTAAATGCAGCACAATTCTACATAATCACTTGCATTTAAACACACATTCACTTCACATTGATTACAATACAGTAATTAACCTTGAATATCATACTAATAAACAGTCTTTGGTATTTTTATATTTTAAAAACTTACAGTGATATTTAATGTTTAGTCTCAATAGCAAGCACGTAATATATATTTTCTAAATTATTTTCCAAATTAGATATATACCATATTATTATGTAAATTAAATAGCCGGATACAGTGGTTAGTACACAGATCAAGATCAAAATGTACTGGATGTATATAACATTAATTTTTTATGTGCAATTAAATAATTTTTAACATTAATTTAATTATGTATAGGTGAGTATTGATAAGAATATTGTCTCCTGAATTGAAATGACTGAGGAACATTGGTCATCAAGACGTGTGGCATACTACTGCTACTTACTTGTCCATGATAATTCTCGCCGTTATGATTAATGTTAGTACTGGCCAAGTATTCCACTTCGGGACTCCTGACTGTTGTGACTTGATGAGACACAGAGAGGGGCCTTCTGTACCCCTTATTATTATTATTACGATTAATACGCAAGGAAGCTGTAGGTTTTATTGTAGATAAAATTCTATTATTGGTAGCAAAGCTTTGGGCAACTTCATATGGTCTGGAATATCCAGAAACAGTATGCGTCGTAATGGGACCTGGATCCACTACATGGATCTTTTGACTATGAAAATTTAGAACTTCGGCTTCTTCAGGAAGGGAAAATTCATGAGAATGAGAATTAGCAGTAGGGTTTACGTACTGTACTCGTGCTAGAGATTTTTTCGGAGCTGGAATAAGTTCCTCGATATTATTGCGAGCTCTGCTGGAACTTGTTATTTGTTTTTCGGATTTGGTGTTACTGGCACTATTAGTAGTTTTTCTTCTTTGCTTCCTCAACCTAGTGGCACTGTTAGTATTAATGTTACTCCTAGGATTTGGAGTAGTTATAGGCAATACAATGCTAATTGGGCGAGGAGTATACTGCAATTTTTGCAATTGTGGTGGAACCTCCTTTTCGGGATGACGATGTGTAGGCTCCCGAGTAATAATGTTGTTGACGCGGTTTGGTACTTTTCGGCGTTTTTGATTTTTTGGACGAATTCGAATATTAGCGCCATGAGCAGTGTTTCCTTTGTTCAGTTGTGATTCTGAGTACTGGTTATGAGGTTGACCATTGACGTATTGAGTCATGTGGACCATATTTGCCTTTTGCATCGTAAAAGAAGGCTCAGGTTGCGTTTGGGGTTGGCGTTGAGGTTGGAGTTGGGGTTGGGGAGTGTTGTAAGGTCGTTGAATTTGGAGTTGTGGTTGGGGTTGTGGAGTGTTGTAAGGTCGTTGAGTTTGGAGTTGGGGTTGTGGAGTATTGTAGGGTCGTAACTCTTCTTGTCTTTGAGAATTTTCTCCAGACAAAGAATTATTTGAAACTGGAGGAAACAAAGATTTTAGAGGTTCATGGTTTTCGGTTTTCATTTCTCGTAAGTTTCGCCCTTGTTCGTACTGAGGCTTTCCATCATCTGAATTGGCATTAAGATTATCTTCGTAATGTTCTGCATTTCCTTTCTCGTGCTTCTCCTCCTCCAATTCCTCATTTTCTTCATGTGTACTAAATAAACCACTGAAAAAATTTTCAATTGGGTTTTTCGTAGGTTTCGTAGTGTAGCTTTGCGTAAAAGCGGTTAAGAGCCCTTCGAAAGGATTTTGTATAGGCAATTGCAGTCCAATTCCAATTTCATTATTGTTTAACAAAGGCATATCCCCTGAAGGAATACCAAAAGGATTTCCAAAAGGATCATCGGACTTTTCTGCTTCGGGACCATATGGTCCACGCTGGGAATTGGCAAACCCGGAATAATGTTCATTCTTAGTATCCAATAGGGCTCCTTCGGACTTCCAATAGTCTAAGATCATCTGTGCTCCTTTCTCGGCTATCATTATTGTCGGAGCTTGGGCTCCAGCAACGGTAATTTGGGGAAAACTAGAGGCATCTATTACTCTTAATGATTTGGTTCCTTTAACTCTTAATTTGGAATCCAATACTTTTCCCATTGCACAGGTCGACGTAATATCTCGCATACTAACAGAATATTGCCTGAAAAGGGTTTAAATGGATTCCAGTAAGTTTCAAATGAGTTTCTAATATTTTTCATTTACAAATCTTCCGTAATTTATATGTATTAAATTCGTTTACCTAATTACACATTCAATGTATGAATCAGATCTGAGCCAATGATGATCGCATCCTGGAAAAGGCACATCTGTTAATCTTCCTCCAAGATTCTGAAAAGCTGTGCTGTTTTCCACCAATGCAATGGCAGTTTTAAAAGCTTCAATCATAACTTTGATATCTGCATCCCAGGGATCATCTAAATAATTCGGATCGATAATTTGAGGTTCGTAAGGATCTCGGCTTGACAAACGAATCTCCCCACGGCCAATAGGACGAGCATTTGTGGCAATTATTTGAAAAGATTCTTTCCCTTCAGCATGCCAATAGAATTTCTTCAAAATATCTTCTTTTATTCCAAAAGTGCTGGCAAAATCGGATGCAAAGGTTTTGTGAACACCCATCCCTAAGAGGGATAACTGAATATCGGGCCAATGACCATGGCCAGATTCTTGAGCTATTGTTGAAGCAAATATTCCTGTTGCCGTTATCCCAGATGAAGTCAGAAGCCCTGTTCCATGGGCTCCCCATTCTATAAATGTTTTTGCAGTTACATCTCGATCTAGGAGAAAGGACTTGGGCTTATCGATGAAAAACGGTCCTACAATTGTTGATAAATGGTCTTGGAGATTCTGTCCAACTGGTAAATCCACTTTGGGAGGAATCTAATGAAAATATAGAAATGTATTGTTGAAAATAAATGATATTGGGAAAAAATCAGATATATGTTGTGTACAATAATTGGAAAACTTACCCCCACATCATTTAAATGCTGCCAAGGACCAATACCACTGAGCATAAGAATCTTTGGCGAATTCACAGCTAAAATATATGATTAGATTTATAGAAAACTGAAGATTATAATAAAATTTCAATTATAAAGCAAGTTATTGAAAAAACTCCCACCTCCAGCAGAAATTATGACCTCCTTTGTGGCGTAAGCGGCTTCTCTCTTTGAATGTCGATCATATTCCACTCCATAGGCACCATTGTCATTACCCCGAAGGAGGATTTTGTTTACATGGGCGAATTTCCTAATTGTCAACGTTTTTCTTTTTCTTGCAGGTTGGATAAAGGATCGATAAGTTGCTTGGCGAACACCTTTACGAATTGGATGATACACAGCATCAAATCCTGCGAAAATGAACAAATGCATTTATGAATTTGGTTTATGTGTAACACTAGTAAGTTTTATTTGTCACTTTATCTTGTAAGAATTATAGTGTAATAATAATGATTGAAAGAAGCCAGTCAATAAGAATTGTTGAGGAAAGTAATAAATTAAGATACCTTCGTTATATTCCCCATTGAGATCAACATTTTGGTAACCAAAGTCTTTGGCAGCCCACAGGAATTCTTGAGTTAGTCTTTGTGGATCGGGCAACTCTATAGTTAGTGGTCCACCCTTGCCATGAGCATTTTCTGCAAAAAAATAAGCGTTTGTATAAAATAGTTTATCCTCCTAAGATGCATGCGTTCGAATGACCTGCATAATATGAAGTACACGGAAATTAATAGCAAGTAATACAATTTTAATAGATGTGGTTTCAAATAGGAAAAAATGTTTGGCAATATTAATACCATCCGTAGATCCACCAATGAAATCTTCAGATACTTTGAAAAATGGCAGGACTCCAGCATAACTCCACGTAGGATCTCCAGTTAATTTTGCCCAATTATCATAGTCCTTAGGGTGACCCCGTAAATGGACCAGAACTGAAAATTAAACTAGGAATTTTACACAGAATTCGATGTATAGCCAGCAATACAATCGTAAACATATTAGCAAGTGTAAAATACTATTTATACAGTAAAATTACATACATTGGTAAATATTACGTTTTACAGAAACATTAGCTACGTAATGTAATAATATATTGTTCTTACAATTTAAGTTACTAGTCCCTCCCAGATTTAATCCCTGACTCCATAAAGATTGCTAAAAATAATAATAAAAATATTAATATTCGCCAATTTATTCTAATAACATAAAATAATAATAAAATATTGTTAGATTTACCCCTTTAACGCATGCAAAACATGCCCGCCTCTGCCGTACTGTTCGGTGTCTCCAATCAATATTATCATTATTAGGTAAAAATAGAGAGAAGCTGAAATTAAATATTCAGTTCAGTTTATCAATAGAATTGCTTATCATAAAATATTACTGATTTCATACGATACGTATATACGCAAAATATATAGAGATGGGTATTCTATACACTATATATTTCATGCTTACCCTGGTATGGCTTGAAATGGATGAGGCTCTCCTCCAGCTTCCAGAAGCAATACTAAATCACACAATTTATAGATATAACTAAAATTAATAATAACCACACTTTTTTTTTAAAATAAAGGAATTCTAAACAATGAAATTCTATGAAAATTCTAATTTTTGATTATTTTTAGGAATAAATTAAAACATTACTTACCATTATAATACTCAGATAGTCTGTACGCTGTAAACAAAACAAAAATCGCAAACTGAATATGATATTTATTACTGCTAATAATACAATTATGAAATCTCTGGTAGCACAAATATTTGTAATAATATTGCATATACGATCGGAAAACTTATTTTCATTAAAATAATGTATGCTAGTATTGTAATGTACCGATAGACACTTGCAAATCAACATTTTAGAAAAAAACGCTCGTGATAAAAAAAAATATTCAGAATATTTAATTGACATTATCCTAAATTACGCAAATTATAAATCAATCATAGACATTAAGAAAAATATATAATTGGAAAATAATTATAGGTAACGTTTTGATAAATTGGCACGTATACTTAGTTCAACATTATGTAAGGATTTAAAAATACAAATGTTTATTCAAGAATGTGATGAATTTTATTGTCAAGAAATTCGCAAGGTATCTTTTGCTTACCTAAAACTGCACCAGCGCTCCCACTGCCCACTGTCAAAAAAATGTATTTATGTTACTTGTCATATTAGCCATTTTTAGCACTTAATTACTATTTTTCCTGTATTTTAAAGGTTGGTTATTATTATGATACATTATTTACGCATCAACATTACCAATTGCCATGTTCTACTAAAAAAGTTTAAAAAAATATTAACGCAATTAATATTGCACTTCGATGTACATCAATTAAGTAACTAGAACACTGCTAAGTACTACAAAAGTACACACTTTTGCTTTTACAATATGTAATTGAGCAGCATAGCATTTACACACGTGGATAGGAAAAATGCAAAGTTAAATGAGTCACAATTAGCCTTTAATTATTATAGATAGCGCTGTAATTTGATGTAACATTTGGCAAATCAAAAAGTAATAAAATATTTTCATTACTTATGACGAGGCATAATTTAGCAAGTTATTATGTCGGCTGCATTTGGTTAGTTTTGTTCGTTGTTATTAATTTAACTGGCTGAATGCAATTTCTGCAAAATTGATCGAACAAGATTTATTTCCTGTTGGGATTCGCTTAATTTATTGTTGCCACTCACGCGTATTATTTTTCTGAGGTAATAATTTATCTGTAATTATCGTTTACGTTTTATTGCATTGAATCAAAGAAGTAACAAGAGTAGTAACTAGTAAGCAAATAGTTTATGTATGCGTGTGCATTGAATACACAGAAACACACCTCCACCTAATAATGTAAACCTTATGTAGGTATAGAAGCTCAGGTAGGTTAGACTAGAAGCATACAGCAGTAAAAATATGTTCTAAAACGAGTTTTCCTTATTGTTCTAAAGGAATTACAAGTATTTAGTATTTAATTACACTTACGCATTAAATGCACTTTGTTTACGTACGGATTTACATACATGTGCGCAAAGTGACCTGCATTGTGCAATTATGCCAGATTAGTAAATTGTAAACGCAATAATGTGATGAACAGGATATCACATACCTATGTGCAAATTTACAAAAAGTGTGTAACATTATTTGTCTCAATATCCTACCTGTTGTATCTACAAGTATCTATATATGTATACAATAAATAAATATATTATGCTAAGAACTTCATGAAGAATAAGAGCACTTTCCTCTCTTCTGCTTGATAATTATACTTATACTTACTATTATTACCAGCGAAGCTGGATATGCTTTCGTACAGTCAGTCCGTCCGTCTGTCCGTCCGTCCGTCTGTCCGTCCGTC